>OMNN01042169.1:0-10755 GCA_900302755.1 Chromis chromis
CACATTCCCACACCACATTCAGCTCAACTATTACTGCAGTACCTGTCTTCATGACTGAGGTGTCTCCCTCTGGTTCTTGATTGGGACCAGGAGGGCTTTTTTGATTATCAGGTGTTTTTTTAACAGAGAGAGATAAACCTTTCCACCCACCCACACACACACACACACACACACACACACACAAAAGAGACACACACACAGAGCAATACTCATCAGATTATAAGACTGCTAAATAAAAGTCATGTTGACAACTAGAAAACTGTATTAAGATTATGTAGTTTGAACAGCTAAATTAGCTGAACTAGAGAATTTATTAGTGCCATGCTGCATTTGTTTAAGAACTGCCTGAGCATTCTGATCATCAAAAGAAGCTTTTACACTGAACATATACGCGGAAATCATTTGAGCATAGGTGGAGCGGTTCGCATGTAAAGTAGCCACCTGAAGCAAAAAAAAATGTTAATCCATTCTGTAGAAATAAAGTTTGTCCATCAAGTCAGGAGAAACAAGGAGAATCACAAATGAGGAAATTAAGACTACGCACAGTGTAGCACGGCAAACGTGGCAGAGTTAAAGCCAAAGACAGAAAAGCTATACTAAAAGATGAAACACAAGAGCTGGAGAGAGAAGAAATGCAAATAAAAGGAAAAGCATGACATTGTCGAGGAGCAGTGAAACAAGAATTACTGAAACACACAATGAAAACACTTAAATATGCTGAGACAAGCAGTTACACGCACACAAAGCCCTGGTGACAGTGAACACAAAAGTACTTCAAAAAGGAATCTTGGTACTGACTCAAACCGCACTCAATGATAAATAACATTTCTTGCCGAAGTAAACATAATTGTGTTCTTGAACTAGTTTATAGTGACAAAACTGGATGGTTTCAATATATATGTTGTTTATGGCTTGAATTAAATCTACCATTAAACTGACAAAAGCCTTTTAGAGTCGGTTCTTCAATATGTATTAAAATTAACACCCATATATCTGAGCAGATTTAAGGAAAACATAAAAATGAGGATTCTACGTGCATTAATCTGCCAGATAAACAGTCTAAAACCACTCTCAAGTCATTAATGGGTCTGTTGAGTTTAAATATTATATTGCTCTTTGAAAAGGTGTTAGAAAAATCTCAAATCCTCCTGGTATATATCGATTGCCATTTCAGTTCACATTTAGAGGGAGCTGGGAGACGCTCCCCCCTCAGAGTCGGAGTTGTCTCTTTCCTTTGAACTCCAGAGAGGAGACTAAATTCTACTGCAGAATACCAAACATTTCTTGTCACTTGACCTTTAGCTTGCAAGGACCTCCTGGCTCTATCTTTCCCTTCCACAGACTGACGCTCAGTTCAAGTGGCAGACTGTGGCACACACTGAGGCTTTATGAATCAAGCAGCGGTGCTTTGTGAGGCTGTCTATGTTTCCACCATCCTTAGAGGCCTGAGTTACAGTTGACACACTCTAATAGGGGCCAGCCTGGCATTCTGCTGTGTCTGTCTCTCCTGGTTAGTGAGACGAGACAGTTCCACAATGACCCATCAAATCTATAGATAAACACAAGCAAGCTGTCTGCACTGCTGATCCGATGGGACAGTAAAACACAGGTGGCTCTGAGAGTTTGGGCTGTCCAAGGCTCGCAAAAACCCTGAAAAGGTGTTTGGTCATAAATTAGTCTAGTTCTTGGGTTGTATAGAGGTGCAGACACACATGCCCTCACATGCATTGCATGCCACACATAAACACACACACACACCTTGTGATGAATGGCTGCCAGGTTATTCAGCCTGTCTATGCCCAAGTTATTAAACCCGGCCTAATTGGACTATCAATCACTGAATTCCACAGGCCTTCCTGAGGTCCACTATTCCAGTAACGCCCAGATCAATTGGCCTTCAAAACCGTTAAATATATCACCACCACAATAAAGATAACGGTGGCAAGAACCACAAAAAAACATACCAAGACAAGGTTTGTACAGTGTTCTGAGGTGACTGGACTGTAGCCATCATTAGTCAGGAGCTGAGGATATGGGCATCCAAGGACTGTGAGAGCAAGGTCTTGTCAGCAGTCTAATTTATTCATTGTCTGTTGGCACTGGTTCAGAATACACTTTTCAAAGTATTCAAGAAAGATTAATATGAAAGTACAGGTGCAATAAATTCTGCTAGGCAGTGACATAGCTCATACAGGATAGGAAACTTTAGAAAGCCTCTTTTTAGCACAAAAGCTGGAGTCACGACTCTACCTGATGGATTCATCTGAACACTGGAATGACCCCACTCCATAGTAGGCTAAAAGCCTGCTGTGTCAGAATGAAAACTGTCAGTATGGGCATCCATTTTAGTCTCTAGAATAACTGTGTTCCCACAAAAAATACCATTATTACAGCAACAATGATGTTATTCGATTACACTGAACATGAGGTAAACACAGGTATCTGATAAACACGTACTGTATATGTGACTTACTTTGTTGTTTGTCAGTTTGTCTGGAAACAACAACTTTGGCAATGTAATAATGTTCTAGGATATTTAAGTTACACAAGCAGGTGATGACCTGTTACATCAACTGGGCACCAAAAGCATATTAAGTTTAAGCATCGGAGTACAAATTACATTCAGAGATATTTAGAGCGCTGGGTTGTAATGTTTTAAGACTCTCCTCAATTGTTTACCTTTAAGATGGAATGTGCTCAGAGAGGGCCAACACTGGATCTGGCTAACGTACGAAGCTCTAGGTCTATTTCCAAGTTGAAATATATGGAAAAATATTAGAATGAGGAGTTTTGATGCAAAACAGCAAAATTGAAGACAAAAACAGAGTGGTTTTTGAAAGTTACACACTACAGAAACGTGACAACTGACTTATTACTGGCTGCAGAATCTGAACAATGCTGTGTCCTAGTGCTGCTAAACTTAAGTGCAGCCTTTGACATAGGAAATTGGCAGGATTAATGGGGTTGCACTGGAGTGATCCTCTTCTTATCTGGATATCTATTCACTCGGCAATTTTCTTCTCTCTGTACATGCCACCTCTTGTACACATCCTTTAGCAATACAGCATCTTGTTACACTGTTTCACAAGAGTTACACCACATGTGTTGAACCACATAAAGTGAACAATCTAGCCAGTGTCAAGAACTGGATGGCATCGAACTTCTTACAATTTAAGAGGTTTTAGGTTTTGATCTCTCGTCCAGAACATCAAACTTCAGATACGGTTGTTCTTCGGTTCACTTAGTACCAATGTTAGGTCTGTGGCAAAGAACCTTGGAACAGTCACTTATCCTTTTACCAGAAATATCATCCAAGCTTGTTTTCAGCAGTTAGGAAACATCTCTAGGATAAGTTTCAGTATTAATGACAAAGACGAAGTCATGCATGCTTTTAACTTTTAACCCATTATCATCCCTGTCAGGCTCCTGACATCACTTTTAGCTGTTCCACTGACCAGACTAAAAACCACAGGTGACTGTACAGCTTCCTGCTCAGCTTGACATCAGTAGACTCCACTGCAGCTTAAAGTGTCTCCATAAAAAGCACTTTTACAAACTGGCAAACAAACAATGTCTTCCTTCTCCATTTGCACACGACTTTTAGATTTGCTTTTTTTTTTTTTAATGTTGTTTCATTTCACTCAACTTATTTTGTTTACTTTACCGTCATTACAAAGGTTATTTGTGCTCGTCTTAGTATTCATCATTCCCGTTTGTTTATATCCATTTTTAATATATTTGACTTATCTCTTTTAAATTATGAGTTTGTTCTTTTGTCAGTATTCTATGTGTTTATATGAAATCATTTGTCTTTTATTATCTTTAATATTTGTTGATTTTGTTTGCATATGTGGTTATTTCCTGAATTTGAGATGCTTTATATGCATTTAGCTTTTTAATCCACATTTTGCTTTTTTTTTGTTAAATTACTTCTTTTGTTGTTCACTTGCACTTCCATATTTATGGATGAGCTCTGTGTGGTTGACAAGTTCCTAAATGTGCTGTATAAATAAAATGATTATTACTTTAGTGGGAGTTTGTTTCACCCTAGATCCTCCATGCTACAAAATGAGCCAATACATGTTTAGAGTCAATCCAGGGTATGTGTTAGTAGCCCTACTTTAGAAATTTTAAACATAATATTATGTTAAACTTAGAGAATAATATTTAACTGTGC
Source organism: Chromis chromis (assembly GCA_900302755.1). Lineage (NCBI taxonomy): Eukaryota > Metazoa > Chordata > Actinopteri > Pomacentridae > Chromis > Chromis chromis. The sequence continues at coordinate 4,178 of OMNN01042169.1, forward strand.
ATGATAATGATATTAGCTGTATAAGACAGAGAGAGAGAGGGAGTGGATGATCACCTGAATATCACATCTTATGTGTTGTAATCCAGTTTGTGGATAATGGGTTTAAATCCAAGAATATGGACGAGCACAGGCTTCTGCTTCTGTTGATACTAGCACTCTAAGCTCACTGTGTCTCCTAAATGCCCTCAAGTGAGTGCACTTCATCTCCTCTTCAACAAACATTATTAGAAAGCCATTAATGGGACTAGAGCTGTTATGTTGTTGTTTGGTCTTTTAAGGTTGGTACAGTTCTCTTCATTTTTTATATGACATCTGGTTTTTATAATGTATCCTTGGTCTGCTCCAAGGAATTGGACATGATATTACCTGTGACACAAGAAAACACCTGTCTGTGGGACATCTATTTCTCCTGCACTTACAAAAGTTCACACTTTTCTCTATCCCAAGGGCCTCACAGCCCATTTATGTTCACCGTCTGTGAAGTTTATGTTGTGAATTGATAAATTCAAGTCTTTTTATCACAGTAAATTTTGGCAGAGTTCCTCAGGCAAATCTATTCTCCCAAATACTTTTGAGCCTCACGCTGACCTTGTTGCAGTGTTCAGTGAACCTAACACGACCGCAGCGCAGCTTCAGTCATTAGAACAGAGCCAGATGGAGCAGTGTTCAACTAGCCATAGCTCTCTGAACAGACAGCTGTTATAGTTCTTGTCAGATGTATCATATGAATTGTTTTGTAGAACTTGACAGAATACCAAACACAAATATATACATTTTCTGACTTAGCAGAAGCAGTAGAACATGTACCACTTGTTCTTTACCTGTGTTAATCTTGGAAGTAATGCGGGACAGGTCAATGCGACGAGAGGGGCGCATGGGTGTAGACGTCTTTGTGGTGCTGGTTTTAAGTCTTTCCGAAGGTTTGCTGATCTTGGACAGAGGAGCAAAAATCCCTATGAAAAAAAAAAAAGCATGGGGAAAAGGGTTTATGTATACAGAGGTCAGAAAATTATAGGTGACACCAAGACATACAGAAATGCTAAGAAAAATAAATACAACAGTAAAACACACTTTGCAGGAAAACACATGAAAATTACTGACAACTGACAGAAGAGCAAATGTAATGTCCTGGGGTTAGATAAGATACCACTAAAAAAAGGGACTGGATCATTTTGTCCCTCAGTCAATGATAGTTTTCAAATGAATTGAGGGAGCAGGCGGGGGTTTAGGAGGTGTATTTGCTCTTTAAGCACCGTGGCATGACCTACCATGTTTGATTCGACAGATGAAATATTGAACCCCTGCTACCGAGCCATCATTCTTCCCTTCTGGTTTGTCCAGTTCCACTCCAGCCCAAAGTCCTCCAGAGAACTCAGTACTGCCACAGAATCGCAGGGTTCCAACCTGTGGACACACATTTATGCACCACAGAAAGTCAAAACACAAAAAGCAGACATGCAGCAAAAAAAAAAAACTGGTCAGCATGCTAAGCACTGTGTGAAGTAATTTCATCTGCATGCCATGCATTGTGTGAAGGGCAGAACCCTAATCAGAAATTCAGCAACATTTACAAGTCTTTAATAAGTATGTCCACTAAAGTAGCAGCAGAAACAAATAAAACAATGCCTGAAACTGAGCCAGAAAGTGGAAGGAAGATACAAATTTTGATTAGCCAAGCTCTACAACCTGGCACACAGTGATTCTCCTCTCACTGTGGCACAAAATACGATTAATGACTCATTCTTTTAGAGAAAATGTCTGGCTGGGCTGGAATTAGTATTTCCTTATGCCAGCCCATGTCTCCGTTTAGGTCTCTGCAAACAGAGACATAGGCTGGCCTGCTATGGCCTCCGACCAAGCACACACTGGAGCACACACCGCAGACTACAATCACATGAAACACAATTACTTCTGTGTGTGGAGATTTTAAGAGCACCAATTACATGACGAGGAAAGGGCCTTCTGATGGTGGCCAGTGGTTTTCTTTCAGTCTGCGCACACAAAAGATGAGTGTATATCCACTAAGACATGTTAGACCAGCATTTGTCAAAGTGCCTTTTTCCCTGACTGCCATATATTAGGTACAGATGGACACTACATTTTCATGCACCTGAGACTCGTAAATATATAAGAGATAAGCTGAAATAATGACAGTCAACAGATGATCGCATTTTATAGCACACTCTACTTCTTTATAATTCTAGCTGATAATGCTACTTAGAGTTTGCAATACGAAAGGCAGATCTGTATGTATGTGTGCTTGCTGCTATTAATTTCATTCCCCTATGAAGCATTTCCTTCACAGTGAACTACAGAGTAAGGCTTACCAGTACACTGAAGCAAAACTAAAACAACACACTACCTCTACTACTTTGTACTAAAACCAGGAACATCATTTGTGTTATCAGTTAACCGTCGTCCCACACTGTGAGTTTAATTTGTCTCCAAGCTGCACACATGCACAGTGAATTTAAAAATCCTTCAAGCCAGTGTTTACCTGGACAGGCAGATGGATCGAATTCAGACATCCCTCAGCCAGAAAAGACTCGCCTAAATAGTTGGTTTGCGAATTCCTTTAAATTTCACTCTTCCTTAAAAGCATTAAAAATGTGAACAACACCCATACTTCACCATATTATCTCTTTTATTGTACTATTTTAAGGCTCCATTCAAATGGAAAAAACTCCTAAGCCTCAAGAGTAGAAACACATGATCTAATAAGTTCTGTTTTTAATTCAATCAGAATCTGTCAGTCATAAAAGTGGAGTTACTTTGCAATAATTACAAGTCTGTTTTAGGAGTCCAGTAAAACAAAACACTGTTTTACACTACCACTGTAACTGTACAACATTTGTTTTGCAGTAAGGCTGAGGGAATAAGAGCACACTCATATTTTTTCCTCATTAAGGGGATTTGGGAAAGTCTAAAGATATAGGGTATTGTATGGTGTGATCCAGATTATAAGACCCTTGAGACAAATGTATAGGTTTTAATGCTGAGCTGTATAAATACACAGACTTTCCAAATGAACTCCTCCATTAGAGTAAAGGGTGAAGATGTCACTGCAAAAGAGCTGTGTAAATTTGACTACTTTCAACCGAGGACTGGGGTACTATTATAGAGAATGCATGAATAAGGTGCAAAAGATAGTAGAAGTAACTAATAGGGGCAGTGGTGGCCTAGTGGTTTGTGAAGGTGGGAAAGTGGGAGGGACCGCTTGTCCCAGTCACCACCACTGTGGCCCTTGAACAAGGCCCTTAACCCCTGACTGCTCCCCGGGCGCTGCACCACGGCAGCCCACTGCTCCTAGTATGTATAGTTAAGGTTAACTTTGAATAGGATGGGTCAATGCAGAGCAGAAGTTTCGTCAAGGGGATCAATAAAGGTTAGAAAAATAAATAAATAAAATAAATGATACAATTTCAGCTTAAGACTTCAAAATCATGAACCACAGTATCAACTACAAGTTCATGTCTTAGAGCACAAATATTCTGTGATTGCTAAAGAAAAGGGGTATCCTACCATTAAGGATTAAAATCAGGATCATTATTTGTTATTCTGGTAGTTACCATGCACCTGTATCACACTACACTCTCACAGAATGGGGACAAAGACTTTTAGCAAATGTACCATTACATGAAAACCGGTGCTAGTACCAGAAGTACAAAACAGAGCTATAACTGCCCTAAATTTGTCTCTGGGGAGGAAAATGAAAAAGCCATTTCTCAGTATTAGTGATGTTGAAGTACCTTTGACTGCCATAAAAGAGTCTGACAATTTTTTGCCGATGGCACAGCACTGGATGTCTCTTTCACCTGCTTTGTTAGGTCACAGTACAGAAGATTCAGTTCAGGATGGAGTGTGCCTATGTTGCCAGTCTTATGACTAAAGGCACACAAAATTCAAACATAAAGTACAAATAAAAAGTTTCTGGAGGTCTTGTTCAATTTGGGAGAAGAGGCACCATATAACAAACTGTCAAAGCTGGACTGTGCCATGAACATAGTATGAAAACTGAATTTTATTTAACCTATGTGGCTAAAACTCCAAACGTCCTTCCTGTCAAAAGGATTACACATGGCTTGCACCACCACACTAAAGGTGGGTGGCCAGGTTGATCAAACATACTGTATTTATTTGAATCTGAAGCTGCAATTTGGCCAAAAAAATGTGGCTGAATAAATTGGTCCTTAATTAATAAATTAGCATTTGTTTAATGCCCTGAAGAGAATGTTGCTGTAATTGAAAAAAGAAAGTTACCTGCAGCAAAAGCCGAAATGACACCTTTAATCAGGCTCTTAAAAGTATGTAGACTAGTTAAAGAAAAACTTGTAGCCAAAACAGTAAACTGTTTGCAATACAGAATACTAAATACAGATTGAATTACTTATGTGAGCTCAGACTCAGGCAACATAACAGTATGCCGGCTTTGCACACAATTGATGTCAAGAGTCGATTAATAGTAAGTGTTTATGACCCACAGGTATGGGGGATGGGCATGATCATTTTGAAAACTTCTAATATTGTTACCAGATATTTAACAGTATATTAACTGGAGTTAGGTGAACTTGAACATGCTCAGATAGATGCTGATGATATGCCAGAAAGAACTGACTGACATAACACTGAATGCTGGAAGGATGCCAAAAGGGTGTTGCATAGCAACTGGAAATGATATTTTCTTGGTTGATGGTTGGAATAATTGTAGAAACTGGAACAAAAGCCTTTGTCTTTGGTTAGGATACACCTCTGCACAGCTCTGATGTGATGTGAGTACAGGTGCACAGCTGACAGTGTAAAAAAAAAGTCTTGTTATTATCTGTTATTATTGCTTGACTCATTTCATGTTCTGCACTTGTTAGTAGGTATGGTTGAAATGCAGTATGCAACAGAAGTGAGTATGGTGCCATATCACTTATATGTCAAAAGATTCCAAATTGTATCACCTCTTAATTATTGCACTATTTTTAAGTTGACAAGTAGAGCATTTTTCTCCTATGAACATTTAGAAAGACTGTACTGAAAATTCAGGTCCTAAAGCAGAAACTCAGGGAAACAAAAGTGAACAAACAAAAGAAAACTGAGTTGTTCTTTTCAATTAGTCCAACTCCATGAGCATGGTTATAAAATGATCTGTGAACTTTCTCAGTTTTGGACCAATGTCCATCTGCATGTCTGCATCATTCTTTAACATTGTGAGACTTTACCAGATAGAAAAGGATACAGGCAGATCCAGAGCCGGCCCTATTAAATGTGGGGCCCTAGGCGAGATTTTATATGGCGCCCCCCTCCATCGGCGATTTACATACGCTTACAAAAGAAATCGAATAGCATTGTTTTGTAGTAATATTAATTGGGTATTGCTTTACATTTGAATCAATCTAAGCTTTTCCATTTTAAGAGTTAATAGTAAACTAGTTTTAATATAATTATATTGAAGGTGATTTTTTTCCGACTTTGTGGCGCCCCCTGGAGGCCACGGCGCCCTTAGCATTTGCCTATATTGCCTAATGGGCCAGCCGGCTCTTGGCAGATCAGTCAAACTAAAAATCAGTCAAAACACAGCTGCAGCAGAAATTGGGACTTACAGAACAAGCCACTAATCAGAGCCACACTGGCCGTCCTCCTAATGACACTATATAGAGTGCGCTACTTGCACAATCTAACTCTGAAAAGACGAGCAGGTACTTCATGGCACATTAACCTCTATGGACAGCACCTACAAAAAAATCCTGGCTTCATCTTTCACATTATACTGCAAGATTAAACTTTTCTACAGAGTGGGAGCACATTCTTTAGTCAGATGATCTCAAGACAAATTTGTTCATTCAGATGAGGGTCCAGCATACTTGGTATGAACCTTGTCAGGACTGCCACAGTAAATGCATTGTCCTGACAGTGAATCATGGAGGTGGGGGTGTAGTGATATGAGGCTGAGTGAGTGCAAGAGGTCTTGGGGAGATGATATTTCTGTGCTTCTGCAGAAACTTGGCAGAAGAGGAATATTCCAGCACCAATAATCCAAAGGAAACTACCAAAATCACAGGAGAGTTTCTCAAGAAAAAAAAAGTGAAAACTATGACCTGGCCAGTATGTCACTCAACTTGAATCCAATATAACACCTTTGGGGTATTTTAAAGAGAAAGGTAGAGCAACACATCTCCAGCAAAGACCAACTGAAAAGTACAGTGGATATAAAAAGTCTACACACCCCTGTTAAAATGCCACTTTTTGAGATGTAAAAAAATGAGACCACGCTAAATCATTTCAGAAGTTTTTCCACCTTTAGTGTGACCTATAATATGTACAACTCAATTGGAAAAAAAATTGAAATCTTTTACGGGGAGGATGTAAAAATAAAAAACAAAAATAATGTGGTTGCATAAATATGCACACCCTTAACTAATACTTTGTTGAAGCACCTTTTGATTTTATTACAGCACTCAATCTTTATGGGTAGGAGTCTATCAGCATGGCACATCTTGACTTGGCAATATTTGCCCACTCTTCTTTGCAAAAATGCTCCAAATCTGTCAGATTGCGACAGCATCTCCTGTGCACAGCCCTCTTCAGATCAC
>OMNN01042169.1:12236-33872 GCA_900302755.1 Chromis chromis
CAAATTATAACTTTTAGCCAATTATTAACAGCAACAGATTGCAATCACTGTACCATTTACAGAGCACAGCACCATAATGGGTGGACCAAAACTATTTAAAGTAGGATAGTCCGAAACAAAACAAAACTGATGGAAAGAATAAAATATTTTTATATGTATCTTTGCAACCATAACAATTATGGAAAGCATTCAAACATATTTAGTGGTCTATCAGCTAATTGTCTCATTAGTGACTTAATGTGTTTTACAAAATAGGAAAAAGGTTGTAGTGTCATTTGTTTTGTCTGTAGCTGTAAAGCCTGGTCCACCTGAGTTGGAAACCGGCTGAATGTAGCCCCTAACTCAAAGTTAGTTATATATTCCAGTATTACAGCCTTCTTTTCATCTAACACTGACTGACTGCTGCAAGGACAGTGTATTTCAGAGTTTCCCCTGAAAATGGAGAAAAGTTTGCTAATTTGAATCCAGCTAATTATTGAGTCCTAATTAGAGGGTTGCAATACTTCCTTCCATTGTACAACTTTTTGATAAGACTGAAAATGCTGCATCTGAAAGAATAGTGAAGATCATTGCTACTTTTGCTTTCTTCTGTCGACGCACCTTCTGTCCGGCTATCACCACGCGGTCACCCAGTCGGATTCCCATGGAGGCAAGCTGTATCCTGGCCTTATCGGAGAGACCGGGAAGGGACTGGGCCTGCAGAGTCAGGGGCAGAGGGGAGCTGGGTCTGGGTAAAGCTTGTCTCAGCAAAGTCCGGAGCTCTTTGGCCATGGCAGCTGCATCTGCCATCTCCAAGGGCATGTCGAGAGGGTCAGGCACCACGTCTGCTGGACACTGCCCTTTTTCATTCTATAGGAGGAGACAGGGGGAAAAGCACAGACAATCAATGATGTAATGATGAATCGGAGTGAATTTCCATTTAACAAATAAACGTATTTTCAAGCATGTCAAAGAGATGTGGTATAAACAAGAGAATGACGAACATGAATGTGCGAGCTGGTAAGCTGGCACTGTTACTGGAGAAAAGACAGGTGTGATTGCTCACAATTTAAGAGTATAGCTCATGAAATACAAACTCATCTTGATTTCAAATTCATACATCCTCTGGCACTGTCGAGACTTCAACTTACAATGCTTGAGCGACAAGATTTTCAGTAGGTTATTAATAAACTATAACATTCCTGTTAAAGCTCTCATGAGCTTTAATAAGAATGCTGCCTCAGTCTACCCACCAAAAAGGTTTCAATATTTCTAAATAGAGCTAAATTCATATCTCACACAGGAACAATCATTTAAATAATCCAACACAGCAACTTGCTACTAACAGAATTATTTCTCAGAGAACTGATGAGTGGCAATGCAATGGTAATAAGTCATACAGCTGTGTAGGAAGGATAGTCATCTGAAAGCTAAAAATCTGCATTATCTGAACAGTGGTGTCAGGAATATCTATCCAAGCTAGGCAAGCTGCTCCTACCGGGGACTGAACTGAATTTTAACATTGAAACACTGAAGCTTTTATCTGTATCAGCACGAATAGTTGGGTAAGGAAGATGGGAAGAAGTAAAGGAAAGTTTGAAAAGGAACAGGCCAGCAGTTTTTATGCCACTCAGGAAAAAGAAGGAACATAGGCACCAATGACTGTATTAGCAACGTGTACACAATGTTTACTTAAATTTCAAGCAATGTCCTCGTGTTGAAAGGTACCATTCTTTCCGACAAGGTTAGTGAATGTAAACTTGACAGCGCGTTGTCAACCATCCAGCTATGCCCACTTTCTCCTGTAGAGGGTCATGGATGGCTGGAACCTGTCCCACCAGGACAGATCGCCAGTCCATCACTAGGCTAACACGAGGAGACAGACAACCATGCAGGCTCACACTCACAATTTAGAATCATCAATTAACCCACCATGCATGTCCTTGGACTGTGGAAGGAAGCCCACAGTCCAGGAAGAAAGCCAACACAGGGACAGGGAGAACATGCAAACTCCACACTGATATTCCCCAGCCAACCAGCAGGTTCAAACCCAGAGCGACGGCACTATCCCCTGCACCAGCATGCCTCTGAGCTACTAATGAATCAAGGACAAGGTTCTGGAATATTAGGTGGACTAATCGTATGTGTGCATGAGAATATCCTGCATGGTTAAGCGCTGTTTAATTCAAGATAGAACCTGTAAGCTGAAAGTAAAAGTTGATAAAGGAAGCAGCCATACAAGGAGCAGTGAATGTGTTTTTGATTGCGTTCGACCTACCAATTAAGGTTTAGATCAACATAACAAGAGAGAGTGAGAGTGGAGAGAGTGAGTGGAGGCTTGTGTTTAGATTTTAAGGTAATATGTGTTGAAGAGTTCAATCTTATCTGTGACTTATCTGGTGTGGAAAAACGACTCTTTCTCTAGCTATTGAAGAACAATAGTGTGACAGCTTGCCAGTTCTCACAGTAATGATCAAAACTGATCAAATCAAACACAGTCTCAGTCTTGCTAAGGACAGACTGCTAGGACATCAAAAAGAAAAACATCTAATTGTTGTGCCCATCTCCAAAAAGGTTACCGTTATTTTCTGTACGAGGGTGCTGAGCTTAACGGAATCTTTAATCGTATTTCTGCGCTCAGAACAAAATCCCCATTCGTGTGTTTCAAAGAGGCTGATGATCAGGCACACAACATGAACATTTAGTCTAGTGGCTCAAAGAAACCACAGTCAGCAAGAGCTTAGGCAAAATCAGAAAGCTTAAGTATCAGTGGAGGTGGGAGGAGACGGCTGCAGAGGCGTGACAGATGAGGGGAGCTCATGTAGCACTGCTGCGCTGGAGTAATTGGGGTACACTCATATTCGCCACCCCCTCCAGCAACAATACAAGTGGTCTTTGATAAATATCAAAAAGGAGCTTGACTGCAATTGCCGAGACCGTTCTCATGTCCTTTCGCTGAGCTAATGTACAGAACGCTCAATCTGCCACTTATGCGGGTTGTGACTATATATCACAGGACTGGGTGGAGGAAAGAATGTTCAGTTCAATGATGATTTTCTATATTTTTTGTAAGTGGAATCAAATTGAGCAATGCTTTATGTTTTATATTCGCCAACCCTCTCCATGTATGCTTTAGATTGGTGGAATATTACAATCACCTCCAGACAGTTCCAATGCGTTTCATTTAAGTGCCCTGAAGTAATACCATGCCAAGCTCTCACAGTGAACCATTCTTTAAACACTGTCACACACTCAGCCACTGACATGAGGCGAATGGCTTTCCCAGCTACACAGCAGCCATACTGAGTCTACAACAATTAGCTAAATTACAATGTTCAGTTGTTGTCAATGCAATGCAAAGATTATGCAAAGATGCTGATTAAATTCAGTGGACTGTTTTGAGGTTTACTGTTGTACTGTACTGTTCTCACTAAAAAGGTGTTTCTTTGTTTATCCACTATAAATAGCATGCAGGTGGAATATCTGAAACATATTTGTAAAATCAGTGTACTGCAGCTGAAAACAAACATCAGCTGTTGCACAAAAGTAGAAATTAAAACCAAGTTAACTGGTAAATCTGTGTGTGTATTCTGGAGACATAGTCATATACATCAATAGAATCAAGAAGCTCGCTTTCAAAAAATGGTGCATGATATAACTAAGGGGCAGTGGTGGTGCAACAGGTTAAACAGGGTCAGAAGGTCAGAGGGTCGAACCCCCACTGCAGACACTGTGCAAGGCCCTTAACCCCTGACTGCTCCCCGGGTGCTGCACCGCGGCAGCCCACTGCTCCTAGTATGTATAGTTAAGGTTAACTTTGAATAGGATGGGTCAATGCAGAGAAGGAATTTCCCCAAGGGGATCAATAAAGGTTAGATGATGATGATGATTATTAACTAAAAGTTATTAGTGTATTATTAGTTATTAGAACATTTTGTTAATTCTCAACAGCTAAGCTCCATGAGCCATATTCTGCTGCCAGTCAAATGTGCTCTGGATGATGTCATTCTCCCCACCAAAAACCTGCTTATCCCCAAACAAACTTGCAACCGTGGCTCTCTCCGAATCTGAAACTGAAAGAAATTAAGTAAGCAGACCACCACAGCAACTTGCTACTAATGGAAAGTATGATGAGTTGGCATAGCTATTAATCCATAAGATATGTGGTAAGGGAAGCATGAAAGGCCAGCAACATTTTTATTTTTCCATCCTTTTAGAACTTTCCACTGCTCAATTTTAAGGTTTGTTGTGATGAATCTCTGCAGAGCCGGAGAAGAGAAATATCAAATTAAACTACTTCCAAGTCTGACCTTTACTCAAAAAGGAAACGGAATTTCTTGGCTGTGGTATCAAGCTTTATAACACACCACCATTTTTCAAATGCGAATGACACAATTTGGCAGGTCAAGCAGTCAAGAACACCACGCATCAATGCATGGTATATATTGTTTTAAATGTGGCTTATAATGATGCTACATGCACTACTTCTTCAAAAAACTACATTGTCTACTACATTACAGAAAGTAATGTTACATGCCCCTGGAATCAGAACGTGAATGTTGCTTTTCTTTGCGTGTACTGTGCAGTTTGTACTTTACTGCTTAGCAAAACTCAAATGTTATGAATTAGATATACTCAACAGAGTCTAGTACACAGCAAATGAAATGGACTGGGTCGCAGTAAACATACCGGTCCTTTCAAATGATGATGTGATGATTATGACTGTACTAGGGGGGGGAAATAAATGGCAATATCAAAACATTTCAAATCAGATGTAACATATCTCTAGCCCTAACTGGAAACGACACTGGCAAACCATAAATAATAAAGCAGACAGAAAATAATCTTCCCTCAGCTGTGTTTCAACTTTTGCTTGGCAAGATAACAACCAAACACCCATGTCTCTAACCCAGAAAGCCTCTAAATAATAGGGTTTAAAAAGCCAAGCTGGTTAATGCCAACCAGTGTCCTCAGATTCTCAGAGCTCTGCATTCACACACAAAATAAAAAACAGAGTCTCTGCACTCATCTTCGAGCAAGGAAATTATTGGATTATGGTGCATAGTGCTTTGGTGACCTCCAGTGGGAAAATTAGTGCACACGAAGAACAGGCACTAGACCTGTTTACAAACAGCTTTAATGAGTCTGGGAAAAAAATGAATCACACATTAAGACATGCAGGTTCTAGAATGGATATAAATTTCAATTAAAACATATAGTCTGTGAGAGACCATACACTCCTGATGCCACAGTACCATCTAGTTGGACTGTGCTGTGTATATGTTTCAGTTCACAGCTGATCAGAGCTGTTTGGCAAACCCACCAGGGTTTAATGACTGCAGCTGAGAGGCAAACGGCAATGAAGTGAGAACTCAGATGTTCAAGTGCTAGATCTATTCAAAATGTGTCTGGGAATCTGTATTCTCAGACGGCTGCCTTTTGAGGTGTTATCTGACAGCTGAGTCAGAAAATGCATAACAGGATATATGTACCTAAAAAACACTGGATATCTAAAATGGAATAAATTTGAGACCTAATAGAACCACAAGATTGTTATCTGATATATATATTTTTTACTGAGCATAAGGACTCTGTCAAATCACTGTAATCCTGTCTGGCAGTAAACAAAAGAGCAAAGATTATATCACACAAGGAAGGTATTTTTGTATATGTGACAGTGGGGGAACTGTGGGAGTGAATTTTCTAGTAACACCTACAGGCTATAGAAATCCAATATAATAGCTAGGAAATAAACAATCAGTCTTTGTTGAGATTATGTCAGAGAAAACTGGTTCAATCTATGTTATTTTACAACTTTGAGGACCTCATTTTGCATTACATAAGGTTATTTAGTACTGCTGAAGTGATTGGTTGATTAAAGGAGGGATATAGGTATGGGTCTAATAATACTAATTTAACCTTTGTTAATCCCCTTGGGGAATTCATTTTCTGCATTTTACCCATCCTACTATACATAGCAGGAGCAGTGGGCTGCCGCGGTGCAGTCAGGGGTTACGGGCCTTGCTCAAGGGCCCAACAGTGGGCGCAGTGGGGTTCGATGACCTGACCTTCTGACCAGTAGTCAGGGGCTTAACCTGTTGCGCCACAACTGCCCCTCTAGCTGCATACATGTAAAGTACCAAGGGGAATTAATATACTATCAGCCTGTTCAGTGACTCAAAGTAGGGTCTAAATGATAATGCATATTTAATTCAGGATCTCTGGATGAACATGTCTTGTTCACATCTTTAAAATAAACGTTAATTTCTCCATAACAAAAATATCATGACTCACATTAATCCATTCCTTAACTGTAGGGGTTTCTGTTTCATCCATTTTCTTGTAGGAGCTATCTTATTTGTTGTTAACAAAAAAAAAAAGATTTACTTTCAAAACCCTACACAGTATTCAGTCCAACATCCAAACATCTGTACCTGTTTAAATTTACAAGTATTCTCATGTGGGGTAAAGATAGCTGCTGAGCCTTTTATGCAAGTTAAATAAGCCCACAGTGCAGCAGCAATACAAATTTAGAATGCAAAGAGATGTCAGGAGAATGTATCACTACACTGTTCAGGACAGACTGTTGTGAGGATGGAAAATTATTTACATATTCTGGGTTGCTTTGCATCTGTGGTTTATAGCTACAGCTAATGTATGTAGGCAGTGACCAACTGTTCACTATGATACTATAATATGTAACATGTTTACTTCGTGGTAACTATTAAGGCAACATGCACATAAAGGTCAACGAATAACATCTGTAATAGCTGATTATATTAGCCGTGTGGAGTCACCAAAGTCCCACAAATGTTTAAATTAATACTTACTGTCCATGTGGCAGGCACAGTTTAAAGGACTGTTGTGACTCATGACCATCTGCTGACTGCAGTTATCACATAGTCACTGCATTTAAATGGTAAATGGTCTGCACTTATATAGCGCTTTTATCCAAAGCGCTTTACAATGTGTTTCGCATTCACCCATTCACACACACATTCACACACCAATGGTGACAGAGCTGCCATGCAAGGCGCTAATCTGCCATTGGGAGCAACTTCGGGTTCAGTGTCTTGCCCAAGGACACTTCGGCATGTGGGGGGACCGGGGATCGAACCGCCAACCTTGCCATCAGTGGACAACCTGCTCTACCACCTGAGCCACAGCCGCCACAAATTACAAAGGGATAGGCGGGAAAAAGGTTCTGCACACAATCTGTGTTTGTTGATGAGACGTTATATCTGACTGTGAGATATGGAAACATGGAACTCAAGTTAACTCAGCTGTTCATTAGTGGACCAGTACAACAGGAAGTGCAAATTTTCAGTTTGTTTACTCCTCAAATACTGCGCACCCTCCAAAATATTTTTGCACTGGCTGCACCTGAGTACAGATGGATAGCAGTTTTCACTTGACACAGCGAAACTAGCGGAGTGAGTGTAATCAATAACGTTAATGAAGACTCAGTTACATTAGGTGCCCCAGTAAGCTGTGACACTGAACCATGCACAACAGTGGAACCTTCCCGGAGTAGAATGCCGTCATTATAAATACATCTGTGCTGTTCCTGCTATGACAAAGCTGTCTGTCATGAAAAAGGTCCATCAGTAAGCAGAAATTCACTTTCTATCCCGTCTGTGCTAAATGTGATCATTAAAGCTTCTACCTGAGTGGTGCATCTAGTACTTAGAGACCATGTGAAGCTGTATACGACAGCATTTATTTAGTCAAATATGCTAAATGATGTCTTTGCAAGCTGTTCATTTCTTTCATAATTATTACTCCTGCTCATCTGTTTTGCAAGTATCATTTTTCTCTACCATTGTATTTATCTGATGTTACTTACTAATCAGCAATCGATTCTAGTCTTAGTGAATCGAAGCCCTAAGTAAGTTTCATCATTTTTGGGATGGTGTGATGAAAGACTTTTTTGAACTTACAAGACAAACAGCAAGTCTCCTGGCGTGTGAGCATATGTAAAGGAACGATGACACTTACTCTGAAGGCAGGATTGGCTCCCAGCTCCAAGAGACATTTGACAGCTGATGTGCACAGGTTAGATGCAGCAATGTGAAGAGCTGTGCCAAAATCAAAGTCACTGCAGGTGGCATCAACATCTAAAACAAAACAAAACAAAATAAAAAACCTTCAGGGACAGGTTGGTATTACTAAGCTATGTTTTTATAAGTTTCATAGGTTGTATGAGATTGTTAAGCATCAATTGACACCTGATGGTATACTTCATCATCTCCTTCGATCAATTAGGACACTGACATTAACCATTATTGGCCATAATGTACGTTTAGTGGCTTAAAAAAACAGAAATCCCCCCCTCAACACAAAGGGACCTTAAGTATTGCTTTATTAAAGGTTTTGAAATTTGATTTTGAAAGTTGACTAGCTGCTAACCAGCCAGCCCTGGTCTGTCCAGTGTCTAGTTTCTCTACGTGTAGGCTAGCCAGGTCGCTGTTTTGGCAATCCTCAGTGTCATTCAGCTGCTTCTCCAGTGAGATGGACAGACTCGGCCATCCTGGACTGCAGCTGGGGACAGCAGTCACCAGGGTGGACTTTACGGCATTTTTGTCCTGCTCTGCAGTCTGGTGATAGGCATAGCAGCACCTGAAGCAGTTCTCCACCTGCTACATGTTTCTTCTGGTTGGAGTGGTCCTAAACCTCCACGAGAACAGGACAAGGACCATTGCCACCTGAAGTCCAAGATTTTGGAGTGGAGTCCATCTGTGAGACGAGAGCCTCACTGGTGAGGCAACTTAATGACATTGAGGATGACCACAACAGCACCTGGTCGGCCTGCAGATAGAGGCAAACACGAGAGGGGGTGGCCCAGGGCCAGCTGCTTAGCAACAACTGCAAATTATTTACATACAGCATCTTTAACTGGTGCATGCAACATCATCACATTTTGTTGTTTTTTCCAGAATTGATCTGACATGACAGTGGGTGCTGGGAGGTTTAAGCATGTGAAGACAGAAATCTAAAAGGTGTATAGTGAATGGACAACATAGGAGACCTCGGTTAACATGAATGAAGTTCGGACAATACAAGGGAATAAGGTTTACCGAGGTTGCAAACTTAATTCTGGTGTATAAAAACCAGAGTCCCCTAAACTGAAACATAACTAATGTCAAAAGACAGCAGTCGTGCAGATAACACAGGAAATCTGGGAAAAGGCCACAGGTCCATTGTTGAGTCATTTCTACAGCATCTGGCAGCTGCTATCAGGGCCACTGGCAGTTCACAACTGTATTTATATACACATGCCAGGACCACTCAGGGTCATAACCTCGTGTTGTTAAGGAGTCACACCCATTGCATAGTGATACCAGATCTAGTAAAATGCTAAAGGGTTCATTTTGCTGCTTGTCACATGTTACGATTTGCACAGTCAGTAATCATAGCAAATAACCACTTACATATAATTAGACAGGAAGTTTTTATCTTACAAAGAACACTATTATATTGTTATAAAATACAGGATTTTCATATAAAACCTTAAACTGCAGTAAAATAGTATTGATTTAGTATTGAAAATAATAAGTTGACAACATTTACACAAATACCATATCTGAGACTGTCATTTAAAACTGTGTACTACATGACTTGGTCAGAAACCAACATCATGGGTTTTATTGCAGGTACTCCAATGTAAATAAGAAGCTACGTTCGACACAGACCTTGTACATAACATTCCAAATATAATCTTGAACAAAAACGTAAAAATAAATACATAAGGTCTACTAAAAAATAACAAAAACGAAACGTTAAGCATAAAGCCTGTGCCTCAAAAAACATACCTAAAGAGCTTTGTATGCTGTGCAGTAATCTGTTTATACTCTAGTTTGATGATATGAGAGCCACCCATAGACTCCTATCTGTGCAATATTCATTTACTGAGGCACGATTTCAGTCAAGGACCTTCTCTAAGACTGACTGCAGCGTACAATGCTTTTCCTATTATCATTTCGTCCTTCCAGCTCCATCAATAAGGCTTTATCTGCTGAGTAGTTATTTTCAGAAATTGGACTGTGTGAAATGAGTGATAATCAAGAAAAATGTAATCAATGTGCAGTAAATTCCTTCTGCCACTGTCTAAGTCTATCCATACTGCAAAATCATTGTCTACAAAATGAGTTGCCAGCATTTACATCTAACTACATGCAGAGCAAGCCACTGACATAAAAGGTGGGGACAAAATTTATACAAACCTTCCAGATAATACAATAGCACAACAGAGTACAGCCTCCGTAGAATAGAATGTTTTATTTGATTGCATTGAATATAGTGACTGTGGGTGAACTTAATAAACTGACAACTCAGTATGTTTACTGCAGAAAAAAAGATAAATGACTGAGTCTTTAATCCCCACTGCAGTTGGCTTTGAAACTAGAAATGTTTGCCCTAGACTGACTACTGGGGTGCCCATCGCTCTCTCCTGTCTGTCTGCAGTGCTGCTCTCACCTCCAGGCTGGGAGGCCTGTAGCACCACACGGATAAGTTGGGGCACGTCAAAGTAGGCAGCGTAGTGCAGGGCCCTCATGTTAGTCCAACGTGAGCGAAGATTGGGATCAGCACCCAAGGCAAGAAGCTGGTGGGCAAAGCTGGCTGCTGTCTCTGCATCACCTGGATGACAGAGGAGAAGTATGTTTATGTGTGTGTTTGGAGGAGTCCTAACGGTTCTTCAGCTCTGAAGACTTTGTTCAAGTAGAGGCTGATGAATAGCAGTGCTTACCAAGGTATACATCATTTTGTTCAGTGGTTTGAGTAGCAACATGAACTAACACACAGACGTGTGTACACTTTTACAGTGCAGCTGAGAATGTTTATTCCCATGTTAACACTAACCAATGCCCGGGGCTCCGGCCTTGCAGCAGTAGTGCAGGAGGCTCATATCTGTCAGACCGTCTCGATCGTTCACACCACAGCCTCTCTTTAGGATCTGTGCAAAGACAAGATATGCAGTGTGCCACTAAGGACCTGGTGTCACTGTGCAGAAATATTACATAATAGGCTATAAAGTGAAACACGGGGGCATTGATCTGATGAATGACAAGCATGCTGGGCCTCTCATAACTCTACTCATCTTTAAATTTGGACAAGAATTGTTGCGCAAACTGACATCGAAACGAGGCATTTATTTCTCAAGGGTAGCAGTTACTAAGTGAGAGAAAATAATCGCCTGCTTTTACCCTTGAGATGAGTGCTTCCCTGCACAATTTACTGCATTGCAGTTACTCTGGATAACTCTGGGTAGAGGTGGTTTGGGAGTGGATTAGCAGGGACTTCTTTAACAAAACAGTTTTACTTTATTCTTAAGTATTCTAGTGTTTTCTGTTATGATATCATGGTTATGGTGAAAATAAAAGCATTAAAGTACAGAGAAGGGATTATACTGAAGCAATGCAATTACGCAGTATCAAAGCATATGGACAGTTAAAAATGATTGAATTGTGTCACCTCATTGCCAATGAGGCTGATGTTCTTCTGAACCTGGGGCACCCACTGCCTGAGGACAGCAAACAGCTCTGGTATGGTGGTGCTGGAATCCAGAAGAACCTCCCTGCACTGCGGCTCACTGGGGTCAAAGAAGGAGAACTCTGGAGGCGGTGAGAGAGACAAAAATAACACATTAACCGTAATGATTAGTGGGACATGGATTCTTACGCTTCTTGTTTTTTCTCCTGTATGTGCATGTGAAAAGAGCACGTGTGAATCCCTGCAGCACAGACATACATTAGCTTTCTGCAACAGTAGGCTCAATCAATTCAGTCAAATTACTAATCTTGGGAAATGCCCTTGCTGTGCTTGCAGAGGCAAATGAAATCAGATGTGACAGTGGATGGCATGCCATGAACCAAATGAAGCATTAGAAAACCCAACTGAGACTGAAATCAAATGGCATTCAATGTCGAAGGCTGAGGTTAACACTTGCTGTATAATTTAAGCAGCAACAAACCTGCTGCATTTGCTTTACTGATAATGAGTGGACCCAGTGTAAGAGCCCTTTACGGTGATTAATGACAACATGCTTTAATTTATGATATTGTAGAATGAATACAAGCATGCCAACCAGTTGCAACATTGATATAATGTTTCTTGCTATGGAATACATGACTAGGTCAAACTGGAACTAAGAAGTTCGCTTGTTATTTGAAATCTGGGAAAAATGTGTCATAGTCATCACTTTGTGTTAAATTAAGTCATTAAAGGCTTTCAAATGAAATATCTTCATTAGGTCAAAATGAACGTTGAAAGGCAGACAACACCTGTCAGACTAAAAGTGTGGTCAGTATGGTTTGAAAATATTAGATAAAACAAAATGACACGTTTTATGTAAATTGAAGTCGTTTCCTTATCGTCCCCAGTGAAGTGTACATTTGAAAAACATTGGGTTTTATGTCTGCACCTGCTGATGAGTCATAACAATGAAATTAGGCAAGGATATCACGTTAATTCCACTACAAGAAACTTAATGTTGTCTGCTAATAAGTGGAAAAAATACATGCATGTATCGTATCAGCAGCAAAAATTAGTGAGGAAATAGCAAATCTGATATCTGCAACATCTAATATCATGCATCACCTAGTCAGGATCATCATCATTATCTCAGATGTGACTGCTACTGTTTGATTTGTTTTGAATAATGCAATTATCAAGTGGTCTGTGATCATAGCCCACTAATAAAAATTTGAATGTGTCATCAATTGATCATTACTTCAACCACATGATCAGACACACAGCCTTTTTCAGATCCCAGTTATAGAGCTACTTATAGCCAGTCTTTTCACAGTCTACAATAAATGTGCTAACTCGACCGAGTGCAGGTACTGAATGTGTACATGTGTGGATCCTCACCACAGTCACTGGGCATGGGTGCAGAGGCCACCTGGTGGATAACTGGCCGCTGATGAGAAGTGAGTCTTGTGTGGCAGCCCAGGACAGCGTCCCCTTCAGCAGGCTCTGAAACATCCTCCTTTGTCATCTCCCCCTCAGGGCCGGTGGCTGGAACAATATTAGAAAGCCTATTCTGAGAACACAAGTAGGTCTAATCTCTCAATAAAGGCTACGCTGAAACTTTCAGTTAGAGTGCAATAAAGAAGTGCATTACTAGAAACTGAACCCTGTATGCCCAGTACAAGATAAGAACTGCAGAATTAACATATTGAAAATTAAGTGGTATGTTTTGCTTTACACAGAATAATGTGAGACCATGTGCAGTATGGTATAGAACCACAGCCAGGTCTGTAAGTGACAGTGACAACTTTCATAATACTGCTTCTGTACAACCCCACAATGGATTTGAATTGAAGAAATCAAGATTTAATTGAGTTTTACACATTCAGTTTTCATTCAAAGGGTTTAAGGACCTACAGCCATTTCTATTTACATAGTCCCTCCAAATT
Source organism: Chromis chromis (assembly GCA_900302755.1). Classification (NCBI taxonomy): domain Eukaryota; kingdom Metazoa; phylum Chordata; class Actinopteri; family Pomacentridae; genus Chromis; species Chromis chromis. The sequence goes on from OMNN01042169.1 coordinate 25,634, forward strand.
GCATTAATTATAAATATAAGGATTATTTTTAATACTTGGACACAAATCTACAGCCAATGAACACCTGAAGTATGGAACCCATGGACATGACCAAATGCTGAGTCTCCTCCCTTTAGATGTTTTACTGCAGCTGCCTTCAGTTGCTGCTCGTTTACGAGTCTTTCTGCTCTCAGTTTAGTCTCCAGTAAATAAAAAGCAGCTCAGTTGAGTTGATGTCAGGTGACTGAATATCTTTTAAGAATTACATTTCTTTGCCTGAAGATGCTCTTGGGTTGCCTTCGTGGTCTGCTTTGAGTCATCATCCATCTGTACTGTGAAGTGCCATCCTATCAGTTTTGCAGCATCTGACTGAATGTGAGCAGAAATCAAGCTCTACACTTCAGAATTCATCCTGCTCCTTCTATCAGCAGACACATCATCAATAACCGACTGTGAACCATTTTCATTGACAGCCATATGTGCCCTTGTCAAAACACCACTCCGCCATGTTTGACAGATGGTATGGTCCAATCAGAGCCCTTCCTTTACTTCTCCAAAGTCTTCTCTTGCCATACTTTTGCTACAAGATCATCCGAGTTGTATCTGTCCACAGAATCTTGTTCCAAGAACTGGGCAGGATGTTATAGATTTGTCCTAGCAAAGTCTAACCTGGCCGTTCTAACCACGCGAGTGGTTAGCATCTTGTGGTAAACTTTCTGTATTTAAATTCATAAAGGTGTCTCTTGATTGTTGACAATGATACGCCTGCCTCGAACAAATTATGCAACCATCCACTTTACTTGTCTTCCTTAGTCTTCCTGGCCTTTCGTTTTTGGTGTTTAATTTGGCCTTTCCTAAAGGTTCTGCTATCCCTCTAAAAGGTCAGTTTTTTTCTTTTTCAGCCTAATGATGGACTCCTTCACTTGCATCAGCACCACTTTGGACTGAACACTGGGGGTTCCCATGAACAGCTAAATGAAAATTGACCATTTGGAATCATCTCCATGAATTTTATTTCTTTAACTTGTCATGGAAAAATGAGGACACATTTGGTCATGAAACTGCTCATTAGTAAATTACCAAATAATTAGTGATAAATGGAGGGACTGTTTTTGTTGAAACCCTTGAATGAAGGCTGAAAGTCTACACTGTCATCTACACAAGTCCATTGGCCACTGCACATGGCTGAAGATGAAAGGTAAACACACATCTAACCTGTCAAATCAATGGGATGATGTAAGACTAGGGCTGAACGATTAATCAATTTCAAATTTAAAACACAATTAGCAAATCGGAAAGTCTGTCATTCTGGATATGCACTATGCACAGCAGGTCTCATTAAGGGTTTAATCCAGGGGTGCCCAATCCTGGCCCTGGAGGGCCACTATCCTGCATGTTTTAGATGTTTCCCTCTTCCAACACACCTGATTCAATATCAGGCTTCTGCAGAGCTTGTTGATGAGCTGATCATTTGAATTTGATGGTTTAAACCATCAATGGTTTTACAAATCCAGGGTCACTGCTGTGGCTTAGGTTGAAGATAGGGGGTCCACTACTTTAAAGGATGGCAGTTCGATCCTTGGCCCCTCCATTCAGTAAAAACCACTGATCTGGCAGGTGAGGACCATGGTTGCTCTGCCATTGGTATACAAATATGCATTTGTGAATGGGTAAATGAGAAACCCATTGAATAGTGCTCTGTAGAATCTAAATGGTCTGCACTTATATAGCGCCTTTCTACCTTAATGGTACTCAAAGTGCTTTACAATGTGTTTCACATTCACTCATTCATCCACACATTCACACACCAATGGCGAGAGACTTCCATGCAAGGTGCCTGCCTGCCATTGGGGTTTAGTGTCTTGCCCAGGGACACTTCAGCAGGCAGAGGGGCTGGTGATCGAACCGCCAACCTTGCGATCAGTGGACAACCCGCTCTACCACCTGAGCCACAGCCGCCACCTAGCTAAGGTGAAAGGTGCTATATAAACTGTGGACCATTTACCATTCAGTCATGCTCACCATCAGAACCAGCCCAGGTTGACTGACTGATTGTTTGGATGCTGCTCCTGATCCAGAAGGGAATTTCAGTGCCAGAGAACCTTTACCTTTACATGTCTTATTGTGATGATTTATGTATTTTAACTTAACAATCACAGCTTCTGTGATAATAATTCAATGTTCTATTCCAATTAAAAACATTAAATAAAAAACAAGTTGGAAGCAATTCATACTTGTATTAGATTATAGAACATCTAACATTCTGATTATATCATGTGGTAATGCTGCATGACATGATCTAATTTATGTTAGACAGTGAATATTGAACTGAAGCAGGATTTTTAAAATGTATACATTTTACAAATCAAATCACAACATCTGTCAGACAGATTTCAATTGAATCGTTCAGCCCTATGTGAGACGGGATTACACTGTATACTAAGAACATCTAAAGCTAGAGGGAGTAGTTTTAGTTTTCCTGCACAAGACTTGAACACAAAGGTACAGGGTTATAGTGATCATATGCTTAACTACTGGCTAAATCTTGAAATATTGACTTTGTGAAAGGAACACAGGAGGCTGTGAAAAAAGAACAACCCATAAGAGGCTGAACTAGAAGCACACACACACACACACACACACAGGCCTAAGCCTGGGAAAGCTACAGTGAGCCTAAAATCTTCCCAACCAACCAACACTCACTGTCATCTTCTCCGTTATCCTCTTTCTTGTTGATCTCCATGAGAGCCTCCCAGTCCAGCTAAGCTAAAACCAAGAGACACAGACTGGGTCCAGTAGAACATCTAACCAAAATCCTTCCCAAAATAACTCCCAAGCGCATTGCCTGTCCCCTCCTCAATCTCCAATAGCACACCCACTCTCTCTGATTATGCCCAGCTGATCCCCCGACTCCCAGGTCCAGTTGCTATTTACAGCCTGCACACTTTCAAGTCGCAGTGTTCTCACTTCTGACTCTTCCCGGCTGGAGTGTCACTCTCACTTTCAAGGCGTGTGCACCGCGGACCACCTGCCGCCCCGTGACCAGCCAGCCATAAGACACACAATGCAGAGAACGTGGCTGTAGGGTGACGGTGCAAATAAAAACAGTGCCAAAGGGCTGCAAAGTGGTGACTGTGATTAGGAGGACTGTCCTTCACTATAAAGGCCAACAGCAAGCATCCATGCTGCTAAAGCACCCATAGGGAAGAGACTGACTCCCTGCCAGCTCCAGGGAAGGGCATCACGGACTTTTATCTTTCTCCATTTGGGTTAAAGAAAAAAAATTCACCAGTATTATTAGGTGACATTAGAACATAAAACTACTGTAGAAATATGCATGGTATTTGTAAAATATTGCATTGTATTTCATAATAGAAAACGTAGGCAGTACTAAGTAATAATCATGACTCCAGAGAGAAGCATGACAGCTGACATGTGTACAAGGTCTCTGAAGCTGAAGCATGTATCCTGCAGATGACTTCAGGATATCAGCGACACTCATCGTGTCACAGTCCACATTTAAACCCTCAAGCAGAAAGCATTCAGTGAACAGCACATGCCCTGAACACGGATTTTCCCCACATCATTTACAGAACAGACAACAGCAAGAGGTATGAAGCAAAACATAAAAACTACATGTAGCTGCTGACTATTTATTCTCCATTCCATCTGTAAGGAAAACTGGAAAATGCCTGGTAATAGTTTTACATTTAAGCATGATTATAGCCTGAGATTACACACATCAGACATCCAAATGTAACTGACCTATATGTTAAACAGCAAACAAACTGTGGTTTCAGGAAGTTGTTGTGGCTTTTACGCTGCTGAAAAGTGAGATGAGAAACCGCTTAGAATCACTCTGAGGTCACCGAGCGGCTGTCTGGAGATTAGGACTTTGCAGTGTGACTGGAGACAATGGCCTACTTTTGCCATAAGCCTCTCCTTGTTTGTCTGACCCATGATGTCACCCTGATCCCATCCTCACGCAGCTAATGAAAGGATGATACTGTTACATATTTCAAACTAAGAACTCGGAACACTGTGGCGCCCGTCGCTTTATGACTCCATATTCCAGACATGCAGACTACCTATTCTGCCCGACTGCAGTGTCTGGAAATCTTTTAGATGTCATGTTGGCTTGAACATCATTACAGTAACAAAGTTTGTGGTACGATTGAGACAGGGAAGGCAAACACTCTTTGTGAATCAAGGTTATAATTACATTAAAATATAAAATTGAGATGTCGTCGGGATGTATGTTGTCCTTAGAGTGTTTGTTTTGTGGCAGTATTTTGGAGCTGTTCAGGTTCCATATAAAATCCCATGTGACCCCCTCAGAATCAGCTGTGCTTTATGCACTAGTATATGGATTTAATAATAAATCCCCGTACGGGCCATAGTCTTTAAGGACAGTGTCCCCGGACTGGCAAGAGGTTCAGGTGGAAAAGTGAGAGCGACCGCTTGTCCCAGTCACCACCATTCTGGGCCCTTGAGCAAGGCCCTTAACCCCTGACTGCTCCCCGGGTGCTGCACCACGGCAGCCCACTGCTCCTAGTATGTATAGTTAAGGTTAACTTTGAATAGGATGGGTCAATGCAGAGAAGGAAGGAACCCAAGGGGATCAATAAAGGTTAGATTATTATGTTAAATGAAGTCATGCAAAATTTGACCTTCATACTATGATTATTTTCAAAGTTACATGCCCTGGACATACACAGGGTGGGCTGAAAATTCACACTTTTTATTTGCTTTAATTTTTTACTGCATTTTTGATCCCTTCTAATTCCATACATAAAGGAGAATATGACATTTTAATGGCTGAAAAACACATCTGAGCTCAGCCAGTTTTACATTCACATTTTTCTATAACCAACTTAGAGAATCAATATCATGGAATATGTCATAGTTTCAATATGATGTGTATATAATTACACAGACAAGCAGCATGGGTATCCTTAATGTGCGATCTGTAAAGGGCCATATATATCATAGCAGCTGGATAGCTCAGTGACTAACACCCCAGACCTTGGCATGGGAGATCGGTGGTTCAAATCCCAGTCAGGGTGCAGGTATCCAGTGAGGACCCTTAGGCAAGGTCCTTAATGCTGCCCCGCCTACCTACCTATGTACGTCGCTTTGGATAAAAGCATCTGCTAAATGAAATTGTACAAGTGAATATAATATATGTAGAAGTATATATGATAGTATATGAAAGGTATTTTTTTAACCTACATTTTGATACCAGGCTCATCTTCTAGGTGTGATTCCTCTGTGTCACAATAATAAATTATTGTCATTAAATAAATAAAAATGTGGGTCAGGTGGGAGGCACTGATTGATTTGTTATGGAAGGGCTAAAACCTGAACGTCTGCACCTTAAAGTCACTAGCTTTCACTTGGCCTAATCAAACACCCCTAACCTTTTTATTAGTACATGTGTTGTGGTGTCTTCCTTTAGTTCTCAGCAGCACCTTCAACCTGAGCACAGGTCTCACCAGCCTCAATACATAGAAACACCTGTAGGCTTCCCACTAACCTGCTGCCAAAAAAACTGTTAGATATTCTAGCTACACAGTTTATTAACAAACATTAGCTGGTTGGACAGATTAATTATACTGGTCTGGGTATAAAAATGGGACACTTAAAACTATTTAGCCTTAGCTAACTCAATTATGCTCCCAACAGTGACTCCCTCATCTCACGCACGTGTGTAACCCCAGGAGAAGATGAAGCCAGAGCACCTTATCTTCCCAAATGTAAGCGCTTTCCACTCAACTTGGTCCCCTAATAAAACTGATAATTAACCGAGCAACATACCGACAGTGACAGTTAGCCGGCTAGCATATGTTGAGAAGCCGGGCTCGGGCTTAGCGGCAGATAAACAACACTTTAAATCACTAATGCTACAGCTAACACCTGGTCTCTATGAGCAGTTAGCAGCCGCTGCTTTGAACATATGTACCAGTAATGTGGAGAAAGTTGCTGAGGTGCCTCCTGCCACTCACGTTAGCTCCTCACAGGTAACGCTGATGTCCACTAGCTAAGATAGGGCCAAGCGCTGAGGAGACTTGAAATGCAATTAGAAACTAGGAACGGAAACAAATATCCTGCTGGACTGCTAAAGGGAAATAAAACACACGAACGTTACCTTCAGCTTGCTGCTTGTTCCAATTCGCTCATGAGGAAAATGACTGGAGAGCCAGCTGGATGTAATTACTGTCAATCGTTACTGTGTGCTGCACAGCGGAGGAAGTCCCTGTTGTAGCATCCGGCTTCACAATAAAGGCGGATTTCAAAATAAAGGTAACTCAACTCCAAGATTAAATGCTTACAGTTTGAAAAGCATTGTTGCATGGTATAATACTGATGTTAAAAAAAAAAAACATTAATTAAATGTTACTTGTGTGTGGTCAGCTTGGTTGGGCTTGTGTGGGAAACCTTAGTTTCAGATCAATTTTGAGGGGATATTCTTGTCATGAGTAAATTTTGAGAAACATACAAACATCGAGTGAGAAGTCATATTAAAAGAGTGTCTGGAGTAGTAAAAAAAAGTTGTTTGCTGTCCTATACCTGCTAGTTTAACATAATTTGTTGAAGGTCCCATATTGTGTCCCTTCTCTACAATTAAATCAAAGTCTCACATGTGTGTCTTTCAGTTTTTCAGGTCATAATACTGCAAATATAGTTCATTTTACCCTGACTGTCCCATCATCTCATTTCCTGGTTTGTACATCCATGATTCCACTCCTCGCATCTTAGTCCATCCCAACAAATATATCAGCAAAGGAGGCAAGGAGGTGACACAAGGAAAGAGGAGATAAGGCAACAGATATTCAACAAAATGAGACATCTTCGCCTCAGAGTTGTTGTTTTAAAGCAACATCAAATAAATATGACATGTGCCACAGCTGCATCATCTGTCCATTATTATGTTACATCCTACCACTGTATTCTAGGATCACTGTCACATAAGTAAAACAGTGCTCATGATAATGTACACTCTTTATTTACTTATAATTCAGTTCACAGTGTGGCAGAACATGAGGAGTTGTCTCTGCCACCTTCAGGAAGAACACGCTGTCTGCATCTGTGACTGACAGCCATTTTTAGGTCATACAAAAAAATATGTTACCAAAATCCTTGATTACACATATTCTCTTCAAAGGGAAGCACTTTCTTAAGATGAAAAAGCACATTTCAGATTTTAATCAGAGAATTCACAATTACTCCTCTCAGACAAATGCACATCAGCCTTGTCTAAATCAGATGCATGCAAACAAAGAACAGAAACTATTCTGACCCACGGAATGCAGTGTCATGGATCTTCTTGAAGTTATAGCAAGGGGAACATCTTTTTCACCATTTGCTGCCACAGTCTGAGAGGTTATGTCCGCACACAGGAAGGCTACTTTTCCCATCTTTCTGTTCAGCAGATGGTAATTTCCCTGGGGCAGCAGTGGGAGGCTGCACACTTTCCTTATATGTCCGTTCAGAGAGGCCAGGCCAACATCCATCAGAGAAACTTAGCGAAGTTTCACTGATGGATGTTGGTGTTTACTGAACCTGAAGGACCTGTTGATCTAAGACCTTATCCTTTTCTGCGTGACCTTAGTGGTCTCCCTGGGTCAGGTTCACATTTCACTTAGCTATCCTGATGAGTGTCAGAATGTGGAAAAATGTTTTGGTTGGCAACTCTATTCAGATTCTAAAATTATAACCAAGTACCTCTGGTGATGAAGTCCAAAAATCATTACCAGTAAGCATAATGTGATGTGTGTGGTGCAGCTACAGATGTTGTGGTGCATTTTAAATACATTAGTCTCAATTTTATGGTGAATAAAAATATAAATGCACTCTTCCTGACGGGCTTGGCGAAGTTAGTGGACATTTCGGGGGACAGGTTCAGTTTGTCACATCCTGTTGTTGCTCTTGGCTAAATTTAACCCTTTGTTTCTTGGTCGGAAAATAAGTCTATTTTGACCTGTTTTCTAGTTAACATGTTCAGTAATACTTTTTTTCCTGTGTGTGTGTATTTATTACCGATAATTTAACAAAACAGAAAATAATATGGAAAATACTACTTTATTTACCATTTTCAGTCTTTAATAATCTATAATATAACCTTTATTGATTCCCTTGAGGAAGTTCCTTCTCTGCATTGACCCATCCTATTCAAAGTTAACCTTAACTATACATACTAGGAGCAGTGGGCTGCTGCGGTGCAGCACCCGGGGAGCAGTCAGGGGTCAAAGGCCCACAG
>OMNN01042171.1:0-14810 GCA_900302755.1 Chromis chromis
GTAACCTTATTCAGAATTTGTGGATATTAGGGTCCACTAGGGCTGAACAACAGGCAAAACAAATTCTGATTTAAAAACAGGGATTCTTTTGATTGATATGAGTCACAATTTAAGTGGGAGCGGACATTTCTTCATTTCTTTTCCACTGAAACAAATCTAAAGATCATATTGGTACTATGTGGTGTTCTGCTGGAAAACCTTGGATTTTATCATCCGTGTTGATGAGACTTAGACACCCAAATAAACATTGTCCCAGAACAAGCACACTCCCTCATGCAAATGGAAATCCCAAATGTCACTGGCCTACCCCCACAGGAAAATGAACCCCACCACATGGCAAAAACATCAAACAATCAGGAACATCTTGAGGAACATGACAATGGCCCAAGATGTTGATTTGACCTCCAAACTTCCTAGACCCCATTCTGATCAAGCATAAACAGGATGCAGTGGAACAAGTTTGATTGACAGAGGCCCCACTGCACAAGCCAGAGTACCCAAAGGATCCACTGCCAATGTCCTGGTGCCAGACCCCATAGGACACCCTGAGAGGTCCTCTTGTCCATGCCCAATGGTTCAGAGCATTGTTGACCACATAAGGGGGACCATCACAATATTAGGCAGGTGGTCATAATGTTACGCCCGATCGGTGTATGAAACTGATAGGCATTTGCAGTATAAATAAAAATCTGCACAACAATGCAGTGATTGGTACTGTCAACTTACAGCAAGAAGCTTCTGGATTCGAACCTGATGGTCTGCTGGGGCCTTTCTGTGTGAAATTAGCATGATCTTGCTGTATTTGTACGATTTTTCTCCAGATACTCTAGCTTCTTCCCACAGTCTAAAAACACGATTGGTAGGTTAACTGACTCTAATTCGGCCATAGTCCTGAGATGACCTGTCCAGGACTCCGCTTCCAGCTCCCCCAGGCCCTCTACAGGATAAAGTGGGTGTAGCTAATGGATGAATGGATAAAAAATAACATTGGTGTCAAAAACTAAAATTACATAAACTCCAGCAAAAAACTTAATTGAAATGCCTTTGTTTATTTATGTTTGACATGTGTTTAATTAAAATAGCCTTTTCAGCATTTATGTTTCCGTGTTAATAGGCTATTATGTGTGATCAATAACCAATCAGGCAAGCTGGGGGTAAGGCATTGCTTAGGACTACAGACAGAGAGAGGAGGCTGCATTAGAGACAAAGAAACACATTTCTTTAACCTAGTTTATTAGGAGTCAGTTAAAAAAGTATAACAATACCAATAACGGGAAAAATACTGACTATTGGATCTAATTATTAGCCAGACTGATAATCACTCAACCCCGAACCAGAGTCTCACCAAGCTTCTAAAATGACATATTTTGCAAAATACATGGATGAATTTCACTGTTCCACTTTGTGAGCATTGTTCTTTCTTGCATTAATATACAGAATCAATCTTACATATTAAGGGAATACACATTCCCATATGAAGCTAATGCATGCGAAGCTTAATTATTCATATCATTAGTATAATAGGTCTATAATAGGTATATATATAATGGTGATTATGGAAGGACATTAAGCTGCTCTCGTGCCTACCATGATTGATTTCCTCATAGATGATGTACTGCTTCTTAATGCTGCCAGACTTCGAGATGGAACTGTAAATAGATTGTGGAAAAATAACTTTTACGTGAATCTGAACAAGTAAAGAGAAGTGAGGGTTACAAAGAGCGAAGTGGGGAAACTCTGGCAATGTTTTGAAGTCATTGTTCTTTGCTCTCTTATCTATCAGTAAAATTTCTCTTTGATGTCTTGTCACCTTCCCCTATTATGAATTCTCTTTGCTCTTTCCGGGAAGAAAAACCCCCACAACCCCTTCATTTAAAGATTTTCTTTTCTTTATTTTTTTTTTCCTGATATGTGCAATCAAAGTAAATTATTCATGGTCGTGGAGGTTGTGAAGTTTAAGCAGATCTTGTGACTGTTTCCCCAGCTGCTATTGTTATGAACAAAAAGAGTAAGAAATGGCAACTTCATTAATGACACATTATGTTTTATGGTGGACTTCAAGCATCCTGAGCAGAATTTGTTTCTGTTTTATGTGAGCCACCCCGGTCCCCACCTGCCTCCAGTTGGGGTAGATGAAGGGCATTTCTCGACATGAGCTTAGAGACCCATTAAACAGGCTTTTATACGCACCTCAATGAAATGCAGATGGAGAGCACCTGACAGTTGAATGAAAGCTCATATTCCTCAAATTCTTTCCTCTATTATTCGGTTTGCTTACTTGACAAATAGTGGGACGCTTTATTTATGGGTGGCATTGAAAATTAGATTGGAAAAGTCAAAGAGTTACTAATGCGTCTCAGCCAACAAAGTCAACTTGCCATTCTGAAAAAAAAAAAGAAATATGGGAGTGTCTTTGTGCTGTGGCTATTTTAAAGAAGTTAAATACGACTGTGAAAAGACTTAAAAAGAAGAAAAGAGACAGGAAAGACAAACGAAAAGGGAAATGGAGCCAGCGAAGGATATGCTGTCCTTTGTACTTTTGGCACGTTGGCAGCGCTTGATGAATGGACGTCTCTGAAGGAACCGCGTCTCCTCACAGGGAACGCCTGACCTCTCTCAGTTACGTAGCAACTACACTTTAGGTATTAGGAATTGTATTTCACATCATTTTTATCTATGAATGCACACAGCCATAAATCTAAAGCAGACGTGTGTTCCATTAAATAAGAAGGATAACATTTTTTTTAAATCTCTAAACTCTGTGGCTCATGTTTGGAGTCAATTGAACAGTTCCTGCGATTTGGTTTCACTAACTGCCAGACATTGTTTTTCTGGCATTAGATCTGATAGAGCCCAACAAATGGCTAATGCCTCAGTATAAACTCTCCCCATCAACACACAAAAAGAAAACACACACACACTACCACTCTAACATATCAACACTGGGAGGCTGGAGTCTTTCACACTAGAGCCAAGCCTTTTAGCACTGTGATATCAACACATAGCTGCATACAATTAACACATTTTCACCATCACAGATCTCTATAATGTTTGTTGATGCTTTATTCTCGGAAGAAGAGAAGACATCTAAAACGCAGTTTGCAAATTACCGATTTTCATACTTTGGTGCCAGGGGAGCTATTATGAAAAAATGTTAGCAGCACATTTCAACCCTCCTCACAGATGAAAAACAAAAAAACAAACACCAACATGCAGCTTTAAATTCCTTTTACTGTTGTATAACAATCAAGCTCTCCACTCCAAGTAACTTCAACTAAAACAAATCAGAGGGAAAAGTTAGGATTTTAAGTACAGAGAAAAATTAATTGAAAGTTGCAATGCTCAGCATAATAAAGTTGCTCAGTCATATTTATTATTAGAGAGCTACAATAAGATCATCAGAGTCATCCAGCTCTTTGATGTTATGAAGTTATGAGTGTGGCACTGATGACCAGCCTGGTATGTCATGGATGTGACTGCACTGTGTGTTGGCGCATGTTTCTCCTGCTTCAGCTTTCAGCTGTTGGAGACATTTAACATTCCTGTCAAACCATTACAGCACACGACGAGCTCTGCAGATGAACCCAAAGACACGAACCCCATCGTGCTCACAGTAATTTAGTCGCAGACGCAGAACTGAGGAACGAGTGTTATATAATAAAATGTTGTGTAACCAATGTAAAGTCAGATTATATTTGTAAAGATTTATTGTGCTTCTGAAGCAGGAGCGTTGCACACTGTCTGTGGTGGTTTTAAGTGTTTGGCTTGTAGGGGTGATACACCGTAAGACAATGAAGTGCATTATGTATGTTGTTGAAAGTAGTTGCAGTTGCTTGTAAAGCTGGAGCTATCTAGTTAAACCTGGATTTAAACTTTTGTATTATGGAGCTACAACGTCCCTACAGTGGCTACGTACGTATGAGAGGTGAAGGTGTCGTTGCCTCAAAACCATAAACAGGCTTGAAAGGTATAATATGTAAGGTTTCATAAAACTGCCTAAAAAAGACACATACCAGTGTTATATATTTTGTTGATTTGTCCACTTACATTGTCCTACTATATTTCTCTCATTGTTTAAACCCAGAGAAATCTGGTCATTTTGGTCAGTGCTATAGTATCTCCTTTAACTTCGTACGTGGAGAAACACAGTAAACACTGGATGATACTGTTTTATTGTATTGTTGGTTTGTATCGAAATTATATTTTAATGCGAGAATATTAAATATACATATTATACCTTTAAAGTATGTTTCTATTTTAGAGAAAATTACTCTGTTGCCCCCAATATAACCTTAGAACTTACATATGTAGCCACTGTAGGTACGTTGCAGCTCCTCAATGCAAAAGTATAAATTCAGGTTTAACTGGATATTGTAGATTGCTCACTAAAGATTAATCAGGATTATTTTAGTAGGATTGTTTGGACCACACATAACAGCACTGGGCTACATAACATTAGCTCCAGTAGAGTATGCGTCATTGATCTAATGGTAATTTAGCAATTAGCATTATGTTAACTAGTGCTACTTGCAGCTATTTCATTGAATGAAATTACTTGAATATTTGTTACTCAAGGTAATTTGAAAAAACTTTAATACATTACCTTGTCTGTGAACATGATTTGTGCCTGAGTCACGTCAAATAGACTTTCATGGGCAATGGTACTGAAGACAACTCCCATGATCCCATGCTACTTCACAACATCATGAAACTATGTATAGTTTTGAGAGACACTGTGCAGCAGAAATGATGTACTATGTATTTAAAAGCAGTTGTTTGTTCTTCTTTTAGAGAAAATACACCAATCAGCAACAACATTAAAACCACCTGCCTAACACTGTGTAGTTTCAGGACATGGACACGGGACCTCCAGGGGTGACCTGTTGACCAGCCCCCACCAGACACTGGCCCGGTATAGATGGCAGATGTGCTTTAGGCACACTGTGCTGCTACCACCAGAAAGTGCTATTGGGGAGTGTGCACTTGGTTTTGCAACAATGTACATGTCAAAGTAACATCTGCGTGAATCACAGCAGCACATAGCATTGTAACAAGACGATCAATAATTCTGTTTCTTTCAATACTGACATGATAGTATATATAAGGTCCATCAGTGGCTCCTTTGTACAGTCATCGTCTCAAACCTGCCCTGTCTTAGATAAATGGTTGTAATTGGCCCAGCACGGGCAAGACAGAGTGAAAATCTGCCTGAACAGGAGGGCCATCAGATGCATTCTGCCAGAGCAAAAGGAACATGAGCTCTCAAATTCGTCTGGTTCCCAGGATAACGTCACCCAACCAGTGCAGTGTAACCTGCAGTACACCGCAACTCTTTTTAGTCAGGCTTCACAAAATCTGTTTAAACATTCATTCAAGGAAAATCTGGTATTTACTGGTACTGCATTCTCTGTCAGCACTTCTCTTGTAAAAGGCAAACAAACCAAACCAAATCAAACAGTCCTGAAAAGACTGAAATAATTGCAATATAATCTCCCTATGTTTGCCCTCATTCTGTAACTTTTTTCTTTTGGTGTGCTGTTTGTGGCTTCGGGCCTCTGCAGCTGAGTGGTTCAGTATCTGCATGTCTGGATCTCAGCAGCAGCACTGAAGCTCTCTGACATCTCTGCCGGAACAATCAGAAGGGGTGATGAGGTGGCTCAGTTTCCTCGAATAAACAGCAGATGATGTTTGGTGAGTCGAGGTGTCCAACATGGCAGCGCATTCCTCTCTGATCGCCCCTCCAGCTGGTTTAAATGAGAGCAGGCGGCTGAAGCATTTTGCCCTGATGTGTTTGTGATCAAATGAGTGTTCAGGCACCTCGGTGCTCACTCATTATCTGGACACTGAGCCTGCACTGCGCTGTGGGAGGCTCTTCAGCTCAGATAAGCCTGGTATGCTCCATGTTCTGTGCCACTTTAAAGCAGTGCAATGAAAATGATGCTGCTGGTGTTTGAGTTTTGGTGATGTTGGTTAAACTATGCATGAAAAGTCAACATACATGGTTTTTCCCCTCGTGGGAATGATCGCTAGCCTCGAGTTCTTTCTAATCAGCAAAGATTAACCTTAAAGAGAACCAGCTTTGTGAACAAAAGAAAGAAAGGCATCGTTTTAAGATTTCTGGAAAATCATCCTTGTCCGATAGCATTCCAGTGTGTGAAATAAGCTCTATTTTCTGGTTTTGCGACACGTTTTCAACCCATATAAAGCCATTTTCACACTCTGCCTCCCTTGGCAGCAGTCGCAGTGTGCCTCTGTGGGTTGCTGGAATGGTTTGTTTGTTGCACATGAAAGAAATGGGTCTGAGCTGTTTTCTGCAGATGTTTATTCACCGTGGCACTGCTTCAGAAAAAGTCGGAGAGCAACCGCTTTCCCTGTGGTTGTCAGTTTGTAAATTAATTGATTTATTTGGTGTGGGACGATTGCACGCATCACATATTTGGAGCAATCAAATCAGCAATTATGTGGTTTCAAATTTCATGTTTGGGTCCAGCTGTGACAAACTCAGCTATCCTCAGACAAGTCTGGCTTGATTTAATGTCTGCTAACAAAGGCAGATTGCCTGGCGTCATGACTAAAGATAATACAAAACAGTAATTTGGTGACAGAAATACACACTGGTATTAAAATATTGCATAGTCTTTACACAGTAATTATTTCATCAGTTTCCTCAGTTGATCCAGAATAATGCCATTACTGAGCATCTTTGGCAATCAAATAAAAAATCTGATAACATCTGATAAGATCTTATTGCCTTTTAGCTCTCCAGTTGGAGTAAAGAAAGTATATTTTCAGGAAAACAACCAGCACCAGTGAGGAGAAAATCAACAAAATAGCTGGAGATACAATATATTCTGCATTAGATTACATACAGGACAAGTTTAGTATATTTTCTTTATTGTAGAACACAGACAGTGTTTCCTTAAATACATTCACACAATAAAGCTCGCTTAGAGGAGAAATGATTGATGATCAACCGCATCCCTCCTTTCTTAAGTCTACGTTTACTGGTGAGAAGATGGGGATTTATACATATGATGTTAAAGATACTCTCGTTGTTTTTAAACACTATTATGGTGCAAGGTTTTGATCCTGAAACATTTTGAAGCTACTTTAGTGCAGAAAATACAAATGCAGTATGTTCTTTACAACAGAATGGGCATCATTAATAAACCAAGTATGCGCTATATTGGAATGTGATTGATTGGAATGAAGGGCAGATGGAGATCATAGACTATACATTACAAATCAATAATGGGTGTGTCCATTTACATCATATAGTGCGATGCATAGAGCTAATCGGGGTGTTGATGCTGTGGAACCATGTCCCACTCTCTCTGCAGAGCTTGGTGAAGTTCTTCATGAAGGAAACGATCACATTGTCCAACACGTCCATCTGTAGCATCCCACAGAAGTTCAATGGATGACATGTCTGGAAAAGTGTGCAGATCATGGTAGGACTGGAACATGTTCAACTGCTCCTATAGAAGGGCTGTGCATAATCTGGTGAGATGAGTACATGTGCTGTGTTGTTGAAACGTCAAGTGATGGTGGCGAATGAACAGGATCACCATGGGTGTGAGGATTTCATCTCGCAATGCAGACGTGCTCTTTGTCCATGCCATATCTCTGCCCATACTATCACTCCTCCACCTCCATGGGCCGCTCTCCATACGACGTTGACACCCACACAGTCTGCCATCTGCTCTGTACAGCTGAAAATGAGATTCATCAGTGAAAAGTGCTGCCCTCCATCTTGCTAGTATCCAACAAACATGAGTTGCTGCCCACTGGAGCTGATGACGCACGTCTGCTGTTAGATTACGTCCTTATTGGAGATGACGAGAGCTGATATTCTGACTGTGCAGACCAACTACTTCATCAGTAGTCTTGGTTGTAAACGATTTTGCAGATGATGAGGACAAGCTGGATGTGATGACTCTGGGCTAAGTTGGTGACACTTGTTCTGAAAGGATTCCTTAGACAACAAATGTTGGAGTTGTGGACATGTAGGTGTCCTGAGTAGGATGTAGATTAACTTAATGGTCTGGAGTTTGTCACTTCAACAGCTCAAAATATTTTTTGTGCTCAGTTGGCTAAATTTGAGCTTTTTCAAACTAGAACAATAGAAATTGGAGTTTATATTTTGCTAAGTGTACATTGTTCATCAGTTGCAAATAAATGTACATATCTATCCAAGATGGCGGTCCCCTGTGTGCGACATGGCGTAGCTCTCCGAGTCAAGCTTTATGATATTACTATGGTCATTTCACTTCTGTTTTCAAGCCAACATGTGCAATATTATTATACATATGTGCCTATAAAGGTAGTAGAGAAAAACGCTTGAAAGGAAGCAGGATGCAAACAATGCAAGTACCAAAATGTGTTTCTGAAGGATAAAAAAATACTTTGAACATGTCTGCATATGTGCATGTTTATAGGTATTTGACAATATTCTTGAATTGTAACACAGTCCCGCTTCAGTAATAATAGAACAAGCTTCCAAAAACCTTCCATAGATGAAAGTTAAATCTGAACTCACATCCATCACAGCTGATAGAAACCAAAGCTGAGGCTTCCCTGTTGTCTAATTCAAAACCCTTTGCTGCTTTAATGCTCAAGCAGGTATGGCATCGCATGCAACAGCCCAAGGGCAAACAATGATGGGGGTGGGTGGACAAAACTTTGGTGTGGGCCATCTGTGTGCTATTTAGTTCAGTCCCAGCAGTCATGGCTGCTTAATTCAAAAACTGTCAGAGAGTGTCATTAGGTGCAGCCATTTAAAAGCTTCAGATTTCATTAGCCACAGGAAGGGCCACATTACCCTCAGGATTAATGTCAGGTTTTGAGGTTCAATGCTACCGCAGTGGACTGCATTAATGTGACTGGGCTGACCCTCTTGTTTAAATACACCCCAACTCATTAAGCATTATGTACACCAAGAGTAGCGCTT
The DNA here is from genome assembly GCA_900302755.1 of Chromis chromis. Taxonomy (NCBI): domain Eukaryota; kingdom Metazoa; phylum Chordata; class Actinopteri; family Pomacentridae; genus Chromis; species Chromis chromis. The sequence continues at coordinate 8,951 of OMNN01042171.1, forward strand.
AAGGAGCTCGTGAATTATGGACATTTTGTACAGGCAGCATTCTTTTTTACACCTCAAAAATCTCTAAGATCGCCCACCACTTCCTGCACAAGCTAAGACTCAATCACAGAGCTCTAAATCTTCAGCTGAGGGGAGTTACAGTATCTACCATTCCACAGCCAAATGTTTTGTTTATACTCTTTAAGGCAGCATTGCTCCCAGTGTTGCATCACCATGGTTGTTTCATAACAAGTTGTGCTCCACAGTGTCTTGATGATGCAGGGTGGGCGGTGTGTGTTGTAGAGGTGACGCCATACTGAACATGCCAGGATCTGTCCTGTCAGGAAGCCTGAGCCACGAGCTCACTATCTGGAGGAAGACATAGGGAGCTGAGTCACATCATAGCGAAGCGTCCAGAAAACGATAACTCACCCAGGATGAGCCACGTCATCACTCTTCCTGTTTTAATTAGGCAACATGGGCCCTTCAGCAGCAGTGGCTACAGATGGGGAGTTGTAATAGTTGGACAGTCAAAGCATCTTGAATTTCAGCAGCTCAGTTGCATTTTCTTGCAGCAGGTTTGAATGTTAAATTTAACATCCATCGCTCAATAACAATCATGAAACTGTCAGCGCTGGTAAAGCAAACAAGGCTTAATCTAGAGGTGTGTGGCGCTCTCTGCAGTTTTGCTACATCATGTTGACATCCTTCCAAGGCCGAAGGCTGTGAATGTAATATGTTCTGTCCTCCTGAGGGGCGGCGGTACTGTTTGTTGGGGGGGGTCACGGAGCCTCTGTGTTTCATCACTTACTCATTCATCACAATGTCACCCAAGAGCCTGCATGTCAGGACTCTCAGCGTGCTTTACCAGGTGTGAGACGGGTCTGAATTTTGGGGGCTCTTAATCAGGAAATGATGGCAACCAGCCGTGATTCATGGTGTGGTCTGGTTGTCAGACTATATATGTTGAGCTGCAGAAGCAGCATCATGAGGTTGAAAATTATACTCCCACTCCTGAGAGCTGTACCTGCACCGCTGGGATCAGTTTCCTCTGCATAGCGGAGACCTGATCTCACTTTCCAGAGTTTTGACAGACCTCGAGAGGCAGAACAATATAAATGTTTTAAAGGTAGTTTGGACTCCATTCCCTTTCATCTTTTTTCCTTCACACGAAAACCTGCAGACTGTTTTCTATGTCAGCCAGAGGGGGGTTAGACCTTTGTGGAGGAGCAGCAGTACTGCCATACCGCTGACTTGGCAGTGAGTCCATTTTTTGCAATTAATACTTTGTTTATGCTCTCACTTTGGTGCCCAGTGGGCTCTGAAGTAAGCACATAATCCTTAAAGTGGGAAGGGGGCATCACCGTTTAATGCCCTTTATTACTCAAGTGCAGCTCAGTCAATATCCCCTGTCACAGCAGAGGATGTCAGACAAATATGCAGTTCATGTTCGACCTTAAACACACTCCAGACTTAACTTACTGTCAACTAGACTGTTACCTCTGAAACTAACAGGATGTTTAGCTCATTTGTTCCATCACACTTCATGTAGTAATGGTGTATAATGTGGGGGTTTATTTGCTGTCATCAACATGCACATCTGAAGCCAAAGATTTCATGCTTTTCTGAATAACCGTCACTCAAAAACAGCTCGCTGTCTCTTTGAGTTTTCCAGGCATAGGCTCACTGATCTTGGTGTTTTCGGTAACAATGTGTTGGCGCATGTTCTTGTCAATAAAACAGCACAAAGCTTCTGTAACTGGGAGGATTTGGTCCAGTTAGACATTGTATTACTAGACTAGTGTTGACTGCTCCTCTTTGTAACTGTACTGTCAGGGCCCACTTCTAAGTTTGCTGGTGGAACATTTTTATGATATACAGTAATTTTGAGTTTTAGGTTAAGTTTAGAGGACGATCAAGCAATATAAAGACTATGGGAGGTTACTTGTTACTTGTTACTCGTTTTTGAAAGCTCTATTTAATTTGGATTTCAGGCTGTCTGCTGCTTTAAGCACATTTTGGCTAATTCTTTGGTACATATTATGTAATATTTGGCAACTAGCTGCTCTGATTATTTATTACAAAGTGAACATACACTGTGATTGATTGATCCTGATCCACTTCCTCTCATATCTCATGAATATAGGACATTGTAATGCTTTAGGTTACCCCATGCAGTGTACAGTGAATAGTCCTTCCTAACTTACACTGTCATTTTTTGCACTGTGCACATGTACAGGGCTCCAAATTGTGACTGACTTCAGGTCACAGTGCCCCATATTTATATAACAGGTACATGTTGGACTAAGGTGCACCTATTGTGTATAAATGCAGGTATTTATAACTGACAGTATTGGTTATATCTGCAACCCAGTCTCCCAGAAATTATGTTTCTATACAAATAAACTGAACTCTGATTTACATTTTCAAAAGAACATAATTTTGTTTAGAAACAAACGTATTTTTTAATAACAAAAGGGAAGACTGTGATGTGATAGGAAAGACAACAAAGTCCCCATAAGGAGGATGGAGGCGTAAGTCAGCAGCAAGGCTTTCATCCCGAAGACCACAGCACACGTCCTGTGTGGGTCCATTGTTCTTAGCCTTAAGTTTAGTTTACTTTTGTTTTTTTACTCACTGTTTGTTCAGGTTTAGGCAGTGTGTTTGGGTTGAGGAAAGTATCATACTTTGGTCAACACTTTCCCAATGATAACTACATGTTAGAATCTTGGTTAAGTTTAGGCACCAAAATTAACTGGTGTGATTTCGGAAAATATCATAGTTTGGGTTAAAATACAACTCCTTTACAACATGTTTGAAGCTTCTCCATTTTCCAGGTTACTGTAATGATTGGTTAATCAAATAAATGGCAAAAATATGTTGATTTGAAATGTACCTCTGATACATCACAACTTAATATAGTCCAGCAAAAAATACTTTGTCCTCCAAACATAAATTAGAGCCAGTTTAATTTTTGGAAGACAGGGCTGAATACCTGGTGCATCAAATCGTATTACATTCCCAGATTGTTACCCTCCCATTGTCTAATTTCACAGGTGTACTGGTTTACCATTAGTACACTAATTTCATTGTAAATTAAGAAGATTTATGTTGTATGGTACAGCCCATGTTACCACAGTCTATGAGTAGTTAGTAGATGATGTTTCACACAATAATCTCCCTCATTAGATATGTGGACTTTGTTGTGTGATGTAGCACCAGTGCTAGTTTCCATTAAGCAGTGTGGATGGTGTACCTATGTGATAAAACACAGCATCGAAGTTTGTTTGCTTCAGTGCTCCTCATCCACCACTCACAGAATCCTCCAGGTTGTGGTTTGAAACTCCAGCCTGTTGAAACAAACACAAACAAAACAGTATTGTCTTCCTAAAAGTTCATTTTAGTCATAACTCCCCTGCTACCGTCAGAAAGGTTGAAGTGGAATTAAATAGAATGGCACGAATACTGTGTTTTTAATTGCAAATGATTGTGCTCCATTCTTTGATGTGCTTTAAATGTCTATAACTGCTGATAGACTGGGAAAACACCATGTTGTGAATAGAAAAGACCTTGACCCACTTTAAACAACAAAGCGGTGCCGTGGGAAATGAGTGAAGGATAGTTTTAAATAGAGGTGAGATGAAAGAAATACACCCAAAAACAAACAATGCTGATATTTCCTTACTTTTGCCTATCTGAAGGCGTTGCCAACTGTACTGTTAACTAAAGTGGAAAAATCATAATGATGACTACACTTAAGTGTGAAGAGCTTATTGAGTTTTCCCTCGGAAGCCTCCCCAGTGCATCGTTTGGAGCCGTGCTGTAGGCAGTCACTGCAGAGACTCCAATTACTGACCAAGTCCCACTTGGCTGGCTTCTAACTGTGACCAGCAAATTAGAAAGAGAGAAGAGGGGGAGAGAGAAACAGCATTTAAAAAGGCAAGGCGAAAGTTTTTGGTTGCAGTGCGATACTGGCCTACAGGAAGCCAAAAAAGACAAACGTCAAGCAGAGTTTAACAAGTGCATCGCCTGAGCAGAGAGGGAGAGAGATAGGCAGCTCTTTGTTCATGAGTTGGACACGCTCCAAACGCCTGCTTCATAGGATGTTCTTCGATAATCCAGCAGTGAGCAGCTGATGTATGACCTGCATTAATGTTCTGACCGAACTTCCTGAACAGAATCTTTAACTATCACCAAACCACATGGAGAGTGAGTAAAATAACATCTAACAAAAAATGTATGTCATTTACTGGAAAGCATTTGGATGGTAAGTAACACCTGTGGCATTAAATCAAACTCAAATTTGAATTCTTGTCACTTTCCCTTAAAGGAAATCTCAATTTTAATGATACTTTGTGCATAGTTTCAAACTTTCTGGAACCTTCAGGCCTCTAGGTGCTCCACCCAGGACCACACCAAAGCTGTTCACTGTAAGTCCTACAAACCCCTTGGCGCCATTCACAATTTAAGCAGTTTGCTCTTTTGCAGCCTTTAAATTTCAGAGCATTGTGTTGTTAAAGTTGTATTTGACTAGCAAGTGGAAACTAGATATCCTAGCTTGATCATGTTAGCACTGAGCTCCACGCATTCAGTATTCCACATTAGTTGCCTATATTTGATTGGTTTTGAACGGCACTGGCATTTGCATGGTATGAATTCACACTATAGATTGCATATAAAAGATGGGCATAGCGACCATTGTGGCCTACTGTGAAGCACTGAGTTTGGAATTTAGCAGTCAGCATCTTGGCTTTTTTGAAACCAGACCTGACAAGCGAGAGATGGATCTAATTAAGAACTCAAGGACAATATATGGTGGCAACACGTTAACCAGAAGGTAGCCCCACCCTAAAACATACCCTGCTTTATCATCTATTTTACTCTAAATGGAACCATAATTTACAAAATGAACATCGTGCTTAATTGAATGTGACTTGAAACTAGTGATTGAGAGCAGAAACTCATTAGGAAAATATTTACGGAGATCATAAATCAAGTGAAAAAGAAGGGTTATTTTCTCATAGAATTCTATACAATTAGACTTGTTAATAAGAGGAGTCGCCCCCTGCTGGCTGTTAGAAAAATGCAGGTTTAAGGCACTTCTACAATGACCTGGAGGCTGCATACATCTTTTATACACAGCCTACAATTCACACGAACTCAACACAACTCATTTGATTATTGAAATCTATGTGCACAGAAGAATTCAATTGTAATATTACTTTATTTTCAGTGGACATAACCATTCAACTGGAGTGTTGTTGTCTCCCTTCGTTACTCTTTCAGTAACTACATCGACTACAGGGTGCTGAGATATGGTGCAACCAAGCTGCTGTGACTCTTAACAGGTTGGTCATTTGCCATCGCCACATGTGGATCCATTAATGTGTAAAACAAACACAGAACTGAATCTGAAGAAGCTGCCAAAGACTCAGCAGGGTTTGGAATGAAACTGGCCAGGATGACTTGCTAGCTTTCTCTTTCTGAGTAAAACTTAGACTCAACAGGTCACAGGCCTTGTTCATCCCACAGATGTGCTAAGAGAGTTGGATAATATTACTCAGCCTGGTTACAACTTTGTCCCAGTGGCTATAAAATGTTGATCATTGTTATCCAAAGCTGAAGATGACATCCTCAAATATCTTGTTTTTTCCACAACACAAAGATATTCAGTTTAATTCAATTCAATTTATTTATATAGTGCCAATTCACAACATATGTCATCTCATAGCACTTCACATAGTAAGATCATTTTAAACAAAGAACAGAGAAACCCAACAATCCAAAGTTGCCTTTGGATTCCCTATGAGCAACTCTTACTGTCATAGAGGAGTGTAGAAACCGGAAAATATTCAAATTTGAGAAGCTGGAATCAGAGAAT
>OMNN01042182.1:0-10974 GCA_900302755.1 Chromis chromis
TATATTACAACAATATTATTGTACCAACATTGTGAATGTACACTGATCAGCCACAATATTATGACCACTGACAGGTGAAGGGAATAACATTGATAATAACATTGATGACAGTCGCCCAAGATGTTGATTTGACCTCCAAACTTCCTAGACCCCGTTCTGATCAAGCATCAACAGGATGCAGTGGAATAAGTTTGATTGACAGAGACCCCACTGCACAACCCAGAGTACACAAAGGGGGACCAACACAATATAAGGCAGGTGGTCATAATGTTATGCCTAGTCGGTATATCGTTGATGTTATTTTCGTCTAAATGTGTTCAGTGGACAAATGTAGTCTCCCAATTGTGCGTTAACCTTGCTTAAAATTGCTGGTAACTCCAAAATCCTAAGCTGCCGTACATTATTATTGCAACCACGACTACAAAGATTCTCTAACCCTAATAAAAAAGAGTTTTAATCTAAACCATTGTCTTTCCCTTAACTTAAACAAGTATCATTATTACTATACCATAGAACCATACAACAAAATTCCTCCCTTTTCTGCAGGAATGACGTCCGTCCGTCTATATTATTGCTTTCTACTTTTCTACTTTACTTTTCGCTCCTTTTCTTATGTTATGTCATTTGTTTTTTCTGACTAATATCTGGCACAAGAATTTCCTTCAGGATTCATAATCTTATCTTAGAACCGTCACATAATAAAACAGATTTTTCTTATCAAAAGTAATTTTTAAACACTTTTTTTCCCAATAGGTGTCTTCTCAGTGTCCATCTATGGGGTGAACAATGAATTGTGTCATTTAATTTGGAGGACATGTTGCTCTCTATTCAGTAACTGGTGCGAAGGGCTGCGAGGAGAAATGCCACTCTTGAAAAAGCTGCAATTATTTGTGTTCTTCGTTGGCTCGCTATCATCGCCCACTTGAATTCGCTTGGGATTCATCTGGTTTTGTTCGGAGTTGTTAAGTCCGCGGCTTCACTGAGAGCACTTCTGGAGTCATTCATCACGCGAGCTGCTGATGGTCAGCAAATATCCGCAATTGGACCACCAGTGTCTTGTCTTAATTCTACATGCGATTGAACCCATTCCACAAGCAGCTCGCCCAACGCTGGTGATTTACCATAAAAGTTGAGCTCCTGTGCAGCACTGGACCCTCAGCCAGGGCTGTTTGAGCACATCCAAAGCAATGCCAACTCAGCCTTATGTCTCCAAACTGAATGATATCCAACAGGACCCCAGATAATAGACACTGCCAGCTTCCACTCGCCTGTCTTTCTCTTTGCATTCATTCATTTTTTTCCCCCGCTGTCCCACTTTCATTATTTGCCGTCTTTCTCTCAAACTGTGATTCCATCCATGTTGCTATTGAAAGTAAGCATGCTACTGCCAGATGCCCTTCGCTCACCTCTTCTTTATTCTCTTAGTGCATTTATCGTCACTTACACTAAACATGAGGAATAGTGCAGCTAAAATCAGCAGTCCAACACTTAAAAGTAGCAACTTCTGAGGTACTTACAGTATATTTACGCAGTGCTGAAACATTCTAGAGGAATAACAAGTTTTAAGGACATTTAAGGACACCAAAGTTCACCACACACACACACAAGCAAACAAACAGTAATCCAGTGTCAGTTTGAGCCAAAGCTGAGCTGAAATCAAGCCAAAGCCAGAGTGCCGGAGTAATCCAGCTATTAAACATTAATGAAGGATATTAATGAGGGAGATCTAGATGGAAAAACACCTAATGACAAAGACTGCAGAAAAATAGGCTGCACTCAACCTCTCTGTTCAAAAACACCCATCAAATTCACTCTAATGTGGAAAAAATGCACCTTGAGGACTGAACTTGTGTGTGCTACTGTTAATATAAACTGTATTTATTCTTGCATAAATGTAGTCTCTGTCTGTGTTTGCAGTGGTGTTAACAAAGGACAGCTGACATGTACAGGAGTGACATGGGTGTGAGTGCAGGAGGGAATTATTATTATTATCGGTGCAGTAACATTAATTTACTAGACAGAAAAGTACACCTGATATTTAAAGCTCAGCAGAGGCTAATCTCTCGCTCCTTGCTGCAGTGTTATTTGTTAAAAGGCACAACAGGAAGAGAGAGGCGAGTAACAGTTCCATTTCATAATTGCCTCTCCAAATGTCAGGCGATTAACGTCAAATTATTAAAATAAGGCGACAAAATAAACACATTATTCTGGCTTTATCGGTATTTGTAATGTGAAATTGAACCTCAGACTACAGGTCAGTAATACGGCGCTGCTGCGACAAGACTTGTGTCGGCCCTTCATGTCGAGGCCTCGGCTCAGCTGCAGTGTAGACATGACAGTCTGCTTTCTGCCCACTGCGGTGTTAGCACAGCTTGCGATGCATGTTTAACCTTGTAGACGTGCACACACACACACACACAGTTCCTACAATCCAACTGGGGCCTGTATTGGAAAATTAGCGTTTTACATCTCCAGAATTAGCACCGTTTGGAAATACAAATCATTTACATCCTAGTTAAATGTGTTCAATTACTTCTCTGGCGTTGACTGATGTTGTTTAGCACATTGGACCCAACTCAACACAAAATACTGATCTAACTTAGAGGGTGCAGGCGATCACAACTAAACACCAGTGTGACTTACAGCTGAAAAACAACCTCACCGTCTCTTAATAATGTGTAGAACTGGATGCTTCCATTGCATCACACACATGCGCCTTTAGCTGTATTGCTGTCCATGTGGGATTATTCAGAAACTTAATTCCCTGACCTGGAAACTCCCTAAAACTAAAATGTCTTCATTAGTAAGCCTTAGCTGAAAGCGCAGTTCGAGTAAAGATTATTTTGTCAAATGTAAAACTCCCCACTGCAGGTCTTAAGCCTCAATTAAGTTTAATCATGGATCCCAAACTTCTTTTTTGTTTGTTTTGCTAGGAAAAATGTAATATAATGATCAGCTACAGCATTAAAAGCACCAGCATTGTGCAACAACATTATGTGGGTCCCCATTATGCTGCCAAAACTTCTCTAACCCACCAAGTTATGAACTCCACAGCACTATGAAGGTGTTTTGCTGCATCAGGTAGTAAGAAGTGAGCAGCAAATCCTTTAAACCTGTAAGTTGTGGGTTGGAGCCTCCATGGACTGGACTTTTTTTTTCCCCGACACATCCCGCAGATGCTTGATCGGATTAAGATCTGGTAAATTTAGAGGTCAAGTCAATCTTTCGTCAAGTTCCTTGAACCATTTCTGAACAATGTTTGCAGTGTGGCAGGAAGCATCATCCTGTTGGAAGAGGCCACTGCCATCAGAGAATACTGCTGCCATGTTGGGGGCTGTGTTATAATATCCACACCTCTATACCATATAGTGTGCCAGAAAAAAGATTTAGTACAGAAATCTTCTATTTTTGCATATTTCTCACATTTAAATGTTCCAGATCATCAAACTAATATTTATATGTATTGAATATTAGACAGAGATAACCCACAAAACACAAAGCACTTTTTAAATGATGATTTATTAAAGATTTACTGAAAACCTATATCACCCCGGTGAAAAGTAATTGCCCCCCTAAATCTAATAACTGGTTTTCCACCCTTGGCAGCAACAACTGCAGTTAAATGTTTGTTACAGCTTGTGATCAGTCTTTTACATCACCATGGAGGAATTTTGACCCACTGTTCTCTGTTGAATAGTTTTAATTCTGCCATATTAGACGGTTTTCCAGCATGAACTGTCCTTTTAAGGTCTTACCACAGCATCTCAATTGGACTCGGCCAAATCCAGAACCTTAATTTTATTCTTTTTGAGCCACTCAGAGGTGGACTTGTGTGCTTTGGGTCTTTGTCCTGCTGCATAAACCATTTGTGTTGATCTTTAGGTCATGAACTGATGGGTGGATATTCTCCAGGAGGATTTTCTGATAGAGAGCAGAATTCATGGATCCATCTATTATGACAAGTCGTCCAGGTCCTGTGGAATCACATTGCCTCCACTAGCTTCCCTTCTTCCTATAGTGCATCCTGCTGCCAATTCTTCTTCAGGTAAATGATGCACACACACCTGGCCGTCAGGCTACTTTCTACCGGTGCTCCATTTCTGATGCTCACATGTCCATAGACAGGAGTCAGAATGAGCACTCCGACCAGTCCACAGCCACACAGTCCCATACTCAGCAAGCTATGATGCACTGTGCATCTGACACCTCTCTATAATAGCCACCAATTTGTGCTACAGCAGCTTTTATGTGGGATTAAAACATGTGGGCCACACTTCACTACTCACACATCAGTCAGCCTTGGGCACCCATGACCCTGTCACTGGTTCACTGGTTGTCCTTCCTTACATCCCTTTTGGTAGCTACTAAACACACCAGGAACACCCCACAAATCTGTCAACACATCAACTTTCTCTCAACTTGCTGACTAATATATCCCACCTCTTGACAGGCACCAGTCTAAGGAGAAAATCAGTGTTTATTACTTGACCTGTCATGGATTTTAATCTGAGTAAATATTTTTGGATTTTAAGTAGGGCTGCAACAACGAATCGATAAAATTGTTAAAAATCGATTATTAAAAGCGTTGACAACGAATTTCATTATCGATTCGTTGTGTCGCGCGATTTATGCGTCACTCGCCATGTCGCAGAGCCGTTTACTTCACCTGCAGAGCTTTGTCTAGGGTGACCAAATGTCCTGTTTTTCCAGGACATGTCCTGTTTTCACGTCCTGTCCTGGTCATCCTGGCTGTTTTTTATAAAATGATGAAAATGTCCTGATTTTCATTGTTTTTCAACAGAGGGCAACTGGAAGTCTTTTTGGTTTCTTGACGACATTTCACTTCTCATCCAAGAGGCTTCCTCAATCGTCTTCCTCACCTTGACCTGGATGACTGACAATCTTTTCAGACATGTGTTGAGATTAAGCATTGTTTGTATTATTTCAAATTTTATTCAATTAATTTTATTTATATAGTGTCAATTCACGACATGTGTCATCTCATAGCACTTCACATATAGTAAGGGGAAGATTTAAACAGAGAACCCAACAAATCCAAAGTTCTCGGTGACGGAAGGAACCAAACAAAACTCCTCTCTACCGAGAATGACAAAAAAGAAGAACCTCTGGCAGAACCAGGCTCAGGGAGGGTGGCCGTCTGCCTCGACCAAATTAGGTAGTAAAAAAATATTAATACAGAAATCTGGTAGAAAATCTGAATCTACTAATCTTTCCTCTTTAACTTTACATATCAAGATATTAAAGTTGGACTTGAGTAGACGTTTTGGTCAGTTAAATTCCCTCAAATAACCCGTGTTTAAACACCCCTCAAATGAATTATACTCCTGGAAAGTGGATCCGATTTTACTCATGTCTGTTCACCTTCTGACAGATACAGCTGTCCGCTTTTTTTTTCTTTTATGTGCCTCATGTGTCTTTATCGGGTCATCTAATTTTTAACTTTTCTCTCAATCGCTCTTCTATCTGTTCTCTCTTTGTCTTTGCAACTCTTTCTTTCTCACTGTCTATGCTAAGTATTGGTAATGACATTATCATGCGCTACCCTGTGAAATATAGTTTCGGTGACACCGAGTGTGTGTGTATGAAAGTGTGTGTGTGGTGTTGATGATGGAGAGGCTGTCTGCGTTTTTAATAAACACAACACTGCAATGCCCCACACGCTAACTGCCTTAGCATCGAACTTCACACAAACACACACACATCGAAGTACGCTTGCATAAACACACACACAGGCATCTGCCAAGACTAGGCTCAAACTTGCAGGGAATTTATGTACAAATAATTACTTTTTAATAGCCAGTAATGTGATTTCCTGCCAAAGAAATATTCAAATGCATCTCAGGCAGTCCAGTATATTATCTGCCTGGAGCTACGGATGCGACTTAGGGGAGACGGCACAGGAAAGACAGATTATTGTTTGTGTGATAATAATTATTTTACCCTTGTCATCTGCGGAGGAAAATGGGAGATAATGCCTTTGTCTCTCTGTCTCCTTCCTTCACTTTCTTCTTCCTCTTTCTCAGACTCTTTTCTTCTATCGCTTTCTAAGTCAAACTGCAACTCCACACTCTGCCGGGGTAAACTTACCTCTTGGTGCGGGGAAACAAAACGTACACTAAGTTATAGGTTCCTTTTAACTTAAACACATTCTGTATATATAAAACATTTGTCTGTCTCGTTGCTGTCCCATCTTTCCAAATGTCCCTGCTAAGTTTTATGTTCGTGACATATTTATAGCCATGTGTGCTGCTTTTGTATGCTAACAGGCCACAGATTTGATTATTAATTTGATTCTCTTTAACCATTTGCAGGTACGACATCTTGGATTCAGTAAGTTGCTCTGCAGTGCCACTGTGCTTCAGCTTATGTAAAACTGATTCGGTGTAACTGAAGCCGTCACATTCCTGCAGAATAATTCTGTTGTCTACGTTCTGCCAGTAACAATACTTGTTTGTGCAATTGTGAGTACTGCGTTTGAGGCTATGGATGCAATACATCACTGACTGGCAACTGTGTTTAACTGGTGCATTTTGCAATAAAGGCAGGTTGTAAATATTTTGTTATTCTTTTAGGGACTCCATAAGTTAAAAAGGTGGTTGTTGGGAATTGTGGTAAAGTTTTGTATTACGTATTGGCTCAGTAGCGCTTGCATATCTCCCTCCTTCTTTACAGGGAACTCCAAGGGGCTTTTTAAACACCAAGTTCAGCAAACAATGTGATTGATGCTAATCTCAAGCTCATAATTTTGAAAATGTTGGAGCTCATATCATCACTGAATGTCAACTCTGTTTCAGATCTCTGGTTTAGATTTGGTGCACATATAATCTGAGTGTGAACAAATGCTGGTTGTAAATCTTTTCTTCTTCTGTGGATTCCATAAGTTAAAAGGTTGTCATCGGTTCAAAGTCTGTCCTGGTAGGTTTTCGCATCATTATGCCTTGTTCACCTGCATCCAGGTAAAGTTTGGGTGAAGCATTTGCTTGGTGGTGCTTACATATCTCCCTCCATCTTTACAGGTAACTCCACATGGCTTTTTAATCCTCAAATTCAGCAAACAATGTGATTGATGCCAATCTGAAGCTCATCATTTTGAAAATGTTGGAGCTTAAATCATCACTGCCTGTCAACTCTGTTTACGATCTCTGGTTTAGATTTGGTGCACATATAATCTGAGTGTGATTTAGGGTTAGGGTTAGGGTAACCCTAACCCTAACCCTTGTTAATGGTATGTTGAATTCTTCATCTGGTTCAAAGTCTGTCCTGGTAGGTTTTTGCATCATTCCACATTGTTCACCTGCATCCAGGTAAAATTTGGTTGAAGTATTTCCTTGGGGGTGCTTACATATCTCCCTCCTTCTTCACAGGGAACTCCAAGGAGTTTTTTCCAACACTATTGAGCAAACAATGTAATCGATGCCAATCTGAAGCTCATCATTTTGAAAATGTTGGAGCTTATCCTAGAGGTAGAATAGAGCATGTATTGAATTTGCAAAGATTTGGCTGAAGCTTTCAAATGTGAACTGACAGCTATAATGTTGAAAAATGACCATGAATCTTTGCATAATACCAAAGATCATTAGAGGGCTGGTTTTTCTACTTTTTTGCCCTCAAAACAAACTTTAAATATAATTCTGCACTTGGCAAGCTCATTAATGATCGTCTTTGTGATGGAGACAACTTCTGGTCCAATGCAGGAAATAATGTAATGTGGTTTAGTCTCCAGAGAGCACCAACATCCTTGCAGCACCTGATTAACAGATGTGTTGGATTTAAAGGGCGTCTCATTTCACCTGGACGATTACGACTTTATAGCACCACTTGGCATTCTGTTTTGTCGTGCATCTAATGTTTGCTCTTAGCTCAAACCTGATGGTATCCTTTTACCTGAGTGCAAGTTTGCCATGGCAACAGCAACATCTCTTAACTATGCAGTGGGTCAGGGTTGTGTGGGCAATTGTAAAGTCAGGCTACAACCAAAGAGAAACTCTCAGGTGTTGCAGGAAATCGTTTTTCCAAGGCTAATGGCTGAGGCAAACTAGAAGTTTTTAAAAATGTCACATCTCTTTTATGCTTGCTTCCAGTGTTTCTCACTTTGATAAAGCAGTCGTGCTCCAGGTTGCCATAATTTAGATCATACAAAAGACCTTTAAGGATGGAAACCCCACAGTACAGTCTTACACAGTCTCCAAATGTCAGACTTTTTCCCCATTTTTGTAGCATTTTTAGCAAAAATTTCCACACCAAGGGGAAATCCTTGTTTTATGCCTTTTGGTACCAGAATTGTCAGCTTGTTTGATTGATAAGAGAGAATACCCGATGTAAAAAAAAGTGGAATATTTAAATGAAATATGTAAATTACTTTCATCTCCCTGTCTCGCACACACTCATTCAGACGCCAGGGTTCACGGTGTCACAGGTAAGAGATGGCGAACGTAATGCCTTGAATTCATTTTTTGCATTAACAGCTGACACCTCCTTTAGCAGATTCGAGTGTCTGGCATTGTGTGGAAGAGAGTGTGTGTTTGCAGGTTTTAATCTGTGTGTGTGTGTGTGCGTGTGTGTGTCTGTGAATGTGCGAGGACTGGCTAATGACCTCTGGAAGAATGAGCCTGCTCAAACTGAACCTCGGGGAGTCTAACCGATTGCTGCTCTCCAAGAGTGTGTGTGTGGTGTTGAGCACCGGCTCCGTCTAATCCGCACGAACAAATCAGAGCTAAGTGCGCCGTCACATAGCAATATCCAGCAGTCTACACAAAAGCAGAGCAGAAACCGGGAGATAACATACGTGTGAGTGAGATATAGATGGACACTTTTTTTTTTTTTTAAAGATTAGGGTTTGCTTATTTTCTTTCTTGTTTTTCCATTTCTTTCTTTTTCAGCTCATCTCCTGTTTTACTTGCTTCTTCCTCTGTTTGGTTTTCTCATCTATTGTCTGGACATTTTGCAGAATTTGTGACTGTGTGTTTGTTTCGAGGAACGGATCTCCGTGTCAATGTGTGTGTCCAGTGGTAGATGTGAATGTGTATGACAGGGTGGTAATGGGACTCACTGTGGGCCATGGCACCTACCTGGAAACACACCATATTTGCCTCTGGGGAACACACACACACACACACACACAAAGATACACACTCACACTTGTATCATATCTTATCACAATGACAGTCCAGCACGGAGAAGTCCAATCTCTTATAGCAGCAGATCAACACACAGATAAGATACACACCCACACTTCCATGGCTAGAGATGACATTACACTGACTTATAGTGATTTCCTGGTGTGTTTCTCTACTGGAACTATGTCTACATGTTAAAATGTTATGTTTTACATTATTTTGTCTCCATAGGTAAGACAAGTCCCCATGATGTGGACTCACCCTCAGAAACAAGGGGCGTAATTACCAATTGGGGGCATAACTGACTACACTGATCAGGCATAACATTATTAGGGCTGTTCCGAATAGTAATTGCTGTCCTTCGAATATTCAATAAAAATTTTCAATAAATCATTCGCGAGTTAGAAACTGAACGAGATGCCACTTTCAGACGTCCATATCTCTTAATGTCCTGGAGTCTTCAGATTTTCAGGAGATGTTCAGAAGTTGAAGAGAGAATGCAGCAAATTCTGGCAATCAAGACTGTTTTGCATAAGACCTCTCAAATTCAGGATCTGTTAAAAAAAATTGCAAATAAAGTAGATTCTCAAAAATTAGGAAAAATATATCTCTAATACATAGGATCTATTTGATCAATGTTATTGTGAGAATACTGTCTGAATGACATTAACAATGCTTAGAGAGTTTTCATGTGTTAGTAGAAATGGAAGTTATGGCCACTCGAAGTTGACACAGGTAAAAAAGTAATTAATTTCCAAACAGCCAGATGGACATCTTGAATCATGGGTAGGCTGAGGAAATTTGGGATAGTAAGAGATGGCAACATCATCTACTTGTGTACCAAAGATCATTCCTACAAAGTTTCAACAGATTCTGAGATGGTCAAGCAACCACCTTCGCTAAGTTGACACGGAATGACCCTTGTGATATATTATAAATGGGATCTCAGACCTAGTTAGCAAATTCAGTGTGCTATTTTAAGGTTCATCACAAAGCTAATTTACTTAAATAACGATATTATTTTACACTTTAAATATTTAAATGTGACAGTCATACAAG
The DNA here is from genome assembly GCA_900302755.1 of Chromis chromis. Taxonomy (NCBI): domain Eukaryota; kingdom Metazoa; phylum Chordata; class Actinopteri; family Pomacentridae; genus Chromis; species Chromis chromis. The sequence continues at coordinate 10,197 of OMNN01042182.1, forward strand.
TTTAGGAATGAAAAATGTACATACAAGTTTAGGAATGAAAAATGTACAGCATTTCAAACTGAGAAGAGACTTTATATAATTTGCTTCTGAAAACTGACTGGTGAAGTGAATAACATTGATCATCAACACAATGTTCTGCTAGGAAACCTTGAGCCCTGCATTCATGTGGATGTTATTTTGACACTACCACCCACCTAAACATTGTGACAGACAAAACACACCGGCCCTCAGAATTCCCAGACGACAGCAGCATTATTGATCAAAACTGTTGATCTGGCCTCCAAACTCCCCAGATCGCAATCTGACTGAGCATCCAGGGTATGTGCTGGAACAAGCATGATTCACGGATGCCCAACCGACAGCACCCAAAGGATCTGCTGCCAACATAACAGTGTCAGACAACACAACAGTGTCAGACAACACAGGACACCCGTTGTGGAAGTCCAGTATCAATGCCACAACAAGTCAGAGCTGTATTTGTGTATGTTTTTATTCACGCCACATACAACTCAGAAATATTGCAAAGATTAAACCAATTCTTCCCAGAAGCATAATTGAGCAGCTTATACACACCCTCATTTTCTCCCACCGGGACTATTGTAGCTCTTTATTCAAATGCCTCAATGACTCAACAGTCACCAGGCTACAGTTGGTTCTTCTCACAAACACTTGGCGCAGGAAACACATAACTATGGTCCTGCCACAATTACACTGACTCCCCATTCAATGTAGACTTCAGTTTTAGATTCTGTTGATCACTTTTAAATCTCTACATAAT
>OMNN01042183.1:0-13850 GCA_900302755.1 Chromis chromis
CACACACACACACACACACACACACACACACACACACACACACACACACACACACACACACACACACACACACACACACACACACACACACAAACACACACACACACAAACACAAGTACACACACACACACACACACACACACACACACACACACACACACACACACGCACACGCACACGCCTTCCATAAGGTCCATCTGAGCTGATTAAAGTTAAACGGAAATGAGGATTTTACTAAGAAATCGGTATCACAATGTGCCGAGATGTAGTGTTGACACGCGAAAGGCCAACAGGACTAACATTGGACACTTAGATCTAAACTATTATCAATATCATCGTAATATTACTTGTCAATAGTTTGTGCAATATTAGTTTCTGCATCATGTGTAGCATTTCATTTCATGTGCAATATTTTATATTTTCATTTCTCAGGTGTAACATTTCATTTCCATTTGCAACTTTTTATTAAATGTGCAATATTTAACTTTCATGTAAAGCATTGTCAAAATGTGCAATAATTCATTTTCATTTCATGTTTCAGTTGCAATGTAAAATATATTTTTTTTCATTATCAAATGTTACATTACTTATTACCCCCGTATAATGGCCAGAATTACTTTTTGCTGTTCTCTCCTAGTCTTATTTTAGCTCACTTATTTCAGTAATGTATCGCTCTTATGTCATATGGCTTGTTACTTTTTAGGCCCTGCATTTCTTATGTTATGTCATTTGTTTAAAATTTTTCAAAATTTACAACACTGCATCTGACACTTTGCATTGCACTTGGTGATGTAAGGCTTGGATGCAGCTGCTCGGCCATTGAAACCCATTCATGAAGCTCTCTACCACTGTTCTGGAGCTGATCTGAAGGCCACACCAAGTCTGGAGGTCTGGAGCTATTGACTCTGCTGAAAGTTGGTGATCTCTGTCCACTGTGCTCCTCAGCATCCGGTGACCCTGCTCTGTGATTTTACGTGGCCTACCACTTCGTGGTTTAGTTGCTGTTGTTCCCAATTGCTTCCACTTTGTTATAATACCACTAACAGTTGACTGTGGAATATTTAGTATCGAGGACATTTCATCAATGGACTTATTGCACAGGTGGTAACCTATCACGGTACCATACTTGAATTCATTGAGCTCCTGAGAGCGACCCATTCTTTCACTAATGTTTGTAGAAGCAGTCTGAATGCCTAGGGGCTGGATTTTATACACCTGTGGCCATGGAAGTGATTGGAACACCTGGATTCAATTATTAGGAGGGGCGTCCCAATACTGTTGGCAATATAATGTATCTTAGCAAGACTGGATCTCACCTAGACGTGTTAAAGAGAACTGGGTAGTGGATAATGCCTGCACAGTTGAATGAAAAACGTTTTCTTGCTTCTGAGTTTACTTCCATGTTGTGCTTCCCGCTGCATTCTCACATTGAAAGTTTTACAAATATGAATCCTCGATTGATTAAAAATGAATAATAGAAAGAGTTAAATCCAATCTTGTTCACATTTAGAAGTGCCCAACAGTTTTAAATTCATCTTTAATATAATGGTGTTCTGAAGGGAAAAAGCTTCTTTGGTCATAGTGGATTTTTTTCATTGTAGTGACCAGTTGGACAAATTGGCAGCGAGGCTGAGTGGCGGTTCAGTATTCAGCTCTTTTAATACGTCCATAGATCTCCCACAGCAGTCAACCACTTCCATGAGAAACACCACTCAACAAAGATGCCATTTGCACAAATATATCTAAAAGGCACTTGAAAGTTTCTCATCCATCGACTGTATTTTGGATTGTAACCTATTTGCGTATTGCCACGGACAAAAGCGTCTGTCAAGTGAATAAATACAACTTAATCCTCTTTTGAAAAAATATTCACAAGCTACGGCTGCAGCACTATTTCCTCACACACGATGCGAGAGCAATTCAAATTTCAATTCAGCTTTAACCAACCAAAACCATTAATGCACACACAAACACCTCCCTCAAGACCTTCCTTCTCTGGTGCCCCTAAACAGCCTTGTTCACCTCCATGAGAAATGAGTGGGTTTTATGCTAATCTTCTCCCACATGTGTGGACAATGCAGCTTGACGGTTGTGTATTAATACATGTTGGGCTGTAATTGTGAATCATGCGGCCTGAGAGGTTAGTTATTTCATTATTTACATGCTGGCTTGTGACACTATTTAAATAAAAACCTATTTTAATTGTTCAAGGTGCCTGCATACAGCCAAGGATTTACATAAACATGTCTTTAGTGGTTATTTACCAGGGTTTATAAATTGTAAACAACTACCTGATGGCAAATGGCCGGCACATGCCCTTGGAGGTGTAGCCGACCAATAAAGGAGCTACGGCTACTTCATAACCTTAAGATGCCATGTGCAGCACTGCACAAATAGGAAACAGAATTATTTATATTCTGCAGGATTTCAGCGTAATAGAACGGTGTAGCGGCTGCCCTGGAGGGAAAACATGAGGTAAAGAAGAATTAATTTGTGTGGACAAAATGCCATGGTGATTGTATGATTTATGTTCCAACACATTATAGATTTAAAATGGAATAACCACTTACTTTACAAAATAGCTGTTAATCAAACCCTGGCTGACACTGAAACTGTACTAATGAACAAACTATAGGATAGGCATAATTGCTGGCTGGCTATACAGCTGGTTATTCCAACTTGGGCCATGGTCCTTTACTGATTTTTATGATGTATAAATGCAGCAATGCTTTTCTTTCCAAGTTTTTTTTTTTTTTTTTCTGAACAGCCAGCGGGTATTATTTTGTGCTAAAACAACCAGCCTCCAAAAAATTCATATCAAATCAATCCTGCATATTTTTATGTTGATTTGGTGGACTAAAACATAGACTTAAAGAGGCATTAACTGCCTTTTTAAAGCAGAGCTCCTACAGTACATGAACAGTGGGAACAGAGGCATGTTTCAACTGCATGTTCTGGTGCAGTGATTAAACAGCTTTATTTTCTGCCCCAGTTTTGCATATTTAATAATGATGATAAAGCACCACTCTGTTTGCTTTTTCTTCCACTTGGTGTAAAAAATAAAGTCTGCTGTTAGCTACTCTGTATGTGTGAGTAAATATCTACACTTGTTAATTGTACTATGGTGGAAGAATATATATATAAGTTTTCACATATTGCATTCAGCAGTCAGTACTCAAGTAATCTAGTAGTGTCCTACTTTTCATTAGTGGTGGGGCTCGTCTTTCAGGCATGTAGGCACTTATAGTTCACAAGGTGTTTTAACCCTTTAAGTCCTAATGAGTCATCGGTGACACGTTTGGGCTAGCGCACTTTGGAATACTGTAAATATGTGACCGTTTGTGCTATCGAAAAAAAATCAAACAGTTTCTGGAAGCTGAGGCATTGCGCTTTACAGCCAATATGGTGTCATTACGGTAATTTCATTTGTGCCCCCCCAGGAATCCGCTGGACGAATTTACCATAAAATTACCGTAATGACACCATATTGGCTGTAAAGCACAACATCGGTGTCATTACGGAAATGTCATTCTAATTCGTGCCCCCCCAGGAATCCGCTGGATGAAATTCCCGTAACTCTTATAATAGGCAGTAAATCATAAATAACTGCCAGATATTGAAAGTTTCTTATGAAAAAATGGGCACCAGCACTCACAGGACATTTTCTGACCTTTTTGTAATCTAAATAAGAAAAAAAAAAAGACCAGGAGGATATTTTGAGGCTCAGGTCTTAAAGGGTTAAAGCAAAATCTCTATATTAAACTATGTAAAGACTCTCACATTACACCAATCAGGTATAACATTATGACCACCTGCCTAATATTGTGTTGGTCCCCCTTATGTGGTCCAAGTATGTGGTTATTCTCAGAACTGCAGTTTTTGGCACTTCTGTGTTGACTGAATTTGCCCCAAAGACTGCCACATGTTCAATGGTAATGCAAACAATGAACACAAAAGCCCACTGACATGTTTCTTTACATACAGTATATACACATTCACACAGTCATTTAAACACATACAAATGCCCTGAAGCTAGACTGGTGCATATGGGCTTCCTAAGCAAACAACAGGTAATTCAATTAACCCTTAAGCACAAATCAGTCAGAGCTGCTTGTACACCAACCACTATATGGTTCTTCTTCTCAACCCACAGTAGGATTTCCCCATGGGTCCCTACAGTTGCATGGAAGAATGAACAAAAACACAGATTGTACTTGCAGATACCAATGTTGGACTTTCAAAGTTTGGAAAAAGATGCATACACAAACATGCCAACACTCATGTAAAACCAGCACTACACAAGCTGTTAAGTTGGAACAACTATCTCTAAACAGAGGAGGGGGTCTACCACAGCAATTAACAGGTACAGTACACTGAAACAGATGCATCTTAGTCCCCAAAAAACAGTCGTAAATTTGTATCCTTTCATAGATTTATATAGGTCTGCTGGAAATATAGACTTGCAGTAACTTTAATTATCTGTTTTGGTGATGTAGAATGCTGTCTAAATCAAATTGTCAAGCACGTCTGCAATAAATTAGAAGCTGCTGCAACACAGGTGTCATTGTCTACAGTCAAGTGTGTTTTATATCAACATGACCTGAGAGGGTTGCTGTGCAAGAAGGAAGCTCTTCCTCTAAAAGCCTTCCTCTTAAGGCTTGATTGAAGCTGCTGCTGATCACAAGGACAAAGAAAAGGCTAGGGAGAGGAAAATGATGTGGTCAGATGGAACAAAAATGTAGCTATTCAGCCACAATGAACAGAAATACTGTATGTTTGGAAGAATGAAGGTGAGACCCTTAACCCCCAAGAACACCGTACCTACTGCAAAGCATGGTGGTGGCAGTATTATGCTCTGGGGCTGCTTTGCTGCCAGTGGAACTAGTGCTTTATACAAACCTCCACATTCTTCAGGAAAACCTGAAATTATCAGCCATAACGTTGGGTCTTGGATGCAGTTTGGTGTTCGAACAAGACAATGGACCAAAACAGATGTCAAAGATGGGAAAGAAATGGCTAAATCAGGCTAGAATTATGGTTTACCCTTTAAGACCTGAGCCTCAAAATGTCCACCTGGTCTTTTTTCCTATTTTGACTACAGAAAATGTCCTGTGAGTGCTGGTGCCCATTTTTTCAGAAGAAACTTTCAATATCTGGAAGTTATTTACGATTTACTGCCTGTTATCAGAGTAATGATGGTTTAAAATGACGTTGCGCCTTACAGCCAATATAGTGTCATTACGGTAATTTAATTCGTATCCGAATGAAATTACCGTATCCGAATGAAATTACCGTAATGACACTATATTGGCTGTAAAGTGCAACGACGTTCGTATGCAAATTAAATTACCGTATCCGAATTAAATTACCGTAATTACACTATATTAACTGTAAAGCGCAACGACTTTCATATCCGAATGAAATTAAAGTATCCGAATGAAATTACCGTAATGACACTATATTGGCTGTAAAGCGCAACGACGTTCGTATCTGAATGAAATTACCGTATCCCAATGAAATTACCGTAATGACACTATATTATATAATTATAATATAGTGTCAGTACGGTAATTTCATACGTACCCCCCCAAGAATCCAGATTTTTTCCTATAGCGCAAACCGTGACATATTACAAGAGTCCAAAGTGTGCTCTCCCAATTGTGTCGCCGATGACGCACTAGGACTTAAAGGGTTAAGGCTGGCCTTGCCAAAGTTCTAAATTAAACCCCATCAAAAACCTTTGGTGTGTGCTGAACATTATGTAAGAAAGCCAACAAATTTGGTTGAACTGCACTAATTCCTTTAAAAGAGCAGTCAAAGATACAACCAGAAGCTTGTGGAGGGCGACCAGAAGTGCCTAGTTGAGGTGAAAATGGCCAAGGGACATTTAGCTAAATATTGTTTGACCCAGTAAATGTGGTAATTTTACAAGAAGACCTATATTAAATCTATGAAAGAGTCGAAATTCATGATTGTTTTTTGTGACAAAGACTTATGTGTTTGAAAGATTCTATCGTAGAAAATGAAGAGTTGTAGAAGTCATTAAAAACTCAAGACTGCCATGATTATACATGGTCCTTACAAGTGTGTGTAAACCTTTATTCACATTATAAAGCAATCTTGCGATCTCTGCCCAGAAAGTTTTACCACCGTCTTGAGTCATCCCTGACCTAGCAGTTTTACAACCCTTCATACCTCCAGGCATGTGCGTACCGGGTCCTTAATGGGCCATTAGTCATGTGAGTTGGGGGTTGACAATATACATCTGGGACTCCCCATCAGTCAGCTAGAACTAGAAAAAAAACCTCTTGGATGACAGGTGAAGAGCCAAAAAAGTCCAGCTGCAGCAAATACAGTAATACATAAGTTATTCCCGTATGTTGGTTCAGTAGGTGCTCCGTGCAAACTAGTACAGTCCAGCAATGATGGGGCTGAGGCAGAGGTATAGACAAATCCTGCCGAGGTTTGCAGTGAATCAATTTCACAGGCTTTTGTAACATTTCACACTAAGGAGTTACGGGTGGAGTCCATATTTATGTATTCAGCGGCTTTGAAACTGGTTGCTCTCAAGTTGTGCTTGTCAAATCTGTAGCCACAATGGCTGTGGGGGGAAATGACACTGACTTTGAAATGAACGGGTTTTTTTTTTGCATCAAACATCATGAATAATTTTGCATTTAAAGCTATCTTTTTGCCATTTCATGTGCAAAGCAGACTAAATAGGAAATGTAAGACCTCAAAGAGCCCGGTCCTTCTTTGTTTCGTCTTTGTCATGCTTTTCTACAGCTGTGCTCACATTAACTCTTTGCTGATGCACGTGTGTGTGTCACAAATCTGTAAAATGCGGCCTCCGTGCAGGTACATTCGTGAGCATGAATGCACTCATGTCAAATACATGTAACGGGGGCCTTACATATGCAGACATTTGGATTGATTCCGCGTAATAATGTGCATGCATCAATAACCCCTTTTATCGCCGGCCCTGAGAGCTAAACAAGCCTCCCCTGACAGCAAGCCCAACATCCCTCCAAGTTTTGTCGCTTTCCCTCACCAGCTTGCCTGATAGGTAACACAGTCAAAATGGGCAGAAGTAATGGGAGACAACACAAGCGGAGGCAGTGCCAACAGCTCGCGGGTCCTGCATGTAGCGAGCTGTGCCCATGCGACAGATGGATGTAGTCTCTGGATTGATTAATGTGCTCACTGGCCTGTGCTTCAGTGGCCGCAGAAATGAAGGAGTTCACCAAAAAAAAAAAAAAGTGGGGCTGGCTATTTGTTCTGTCTCCAAAACAGGTGTTACACTTGTTTGGTCCCCCCTCATTCCACCGCAGTTTGTATAGGTGGATGATCCAACCAAGCATATCTGACATGAAGGTCAGCCAGACATTATTCCCTACCTGAATACATAAATGAATCTAAGGCAAGTCAAACCTTGTGCATGCATAAATTCATCATGAAACATAATGGAATACCGCAACGGGGGCTGGAAAACAAAAACGCAGTCAAAGTCAAGGTCAAACTTATTTATAGAGCCTTTCAACAAAACACATCACTAACTGCTTCGCAAAGCAGCAAATGACATAAACAATGGATTAAATTAGACAGACTGCACATGTGGTTTTAACAAATCACAAACGTGTCCTCACTGCTTAATCTGTGTAGAGCAAACAACAACTTGAATTTATTTCATGCCCCCACTTAAGTGATTTTTTTCCTCCTAGTTTACATGCCACAGTGCTCTAGTATTTGCTCAGCCAAAGAGCCCAGAGAGCCCACCCTCTATTAAGGCACCATATATAAAACAGGAAAAAATCAATATGCATCCTTCCTCTTGGACCGAAGGAGCACCTCTTTTCGATCACAGCGTGATGACACGGGGAAGCTTGCCGGACAGCCAACCAGGACGCCAGGACTAATAGTCGTCAAAGCCAAGTGACAGTGAGGCTTATCTGTGGTGAGCCATATTTCCTCTGCCTCCCCAAAGATCTGGCTGGACAGTGTGTGTTATCCCTCCATCCTGATAAACCTCATCTCCCACACACAGATCCTATACTGTATGTCACATCCAGGCTATAAGCTACAAGCACTCCGCCGTCCTCCCCAGTAGCAACCATGACAGCCCTTCCTGTCAACTGGGAAAACAACTGTAGTTTTTGTTCCGTAGCCCACCTAATACTCTGCTGACACACATTCCCTCCTCTGCTACTGGCTCCTCATGCTCGTTTATACCATCTTTAAAGATCCCTTCTTCCTCCTTTGAGATTAGCGGCGGGTAAAGATGAAAAATAGCGTTTTCAGCATGGTGACATCTAATCTGTTTGGCAAGCTTTAATTTCCCTCGACGATATGAGCGCTGGTGGGCCACGAGCTCACAACAGACATACTTTTGACTTTTGTCATAGGACAAGGATGACACCATAGGAGAACACTGCGGACTTGTGCTAAGGTTTGGTTTCATTTTTTCTTAACCTAGGAAGCTTGCTCCCATTACAGTTTCATCTGTGTTTGAAAATGAACTGTGTTTTCATTTTTTAGATTCTGCATGTGCCACAGTAAACTGTTAGACATAATAGAATAACTCTTTAGGGTCTAAACCATTTCTTCATGACCTGAGAAGAGCTGCAGCTCAGAAGACAACGTATTGGTGCTGAGACTGAACTTATTAAGTGGACTGGTTATCAATTAGATGTTACCAATCAACAAAGTTTTGTGAAATGCTCCTTACGTACTAAACTATGCTCTTGCTTACTGCATGTGATTCACAATAGGGGTCAATTGATATGGTTTTCCGGGGCTGATATCACCAGTTCTTAGTTATAATATCCATTGTTTGCAATCATTATCAAACTTTGCACATCGTTTTTACCCATGCTAGTGGCACGGATCTATGGATTTGATAGTGTTTGCCAGTTGTTTGATTGGTCAGTTGATACCCCACCATGGTCCAGACTGAAATAACAATGGAATCATGTTCCCTAGAGGATAAATCTTTGTAAATTCCATGATTCCCTGGCCTCTAGCACCACCAGCAAGTTGAAATTTTTGCCTTCAGAAAAAACAACAACAATTGGATTGACTGGCAGAAAATTTTGGACCTTTGTCATGGTTTCCAGATGATTATCTCCTGACTGTTCCTCTGGTCCAACCTATTAAGTTTACATCCATGTCTAAGGTTGCAGCAATCTCATCTACATTGTCAGATAATTGGTCGATTGCTTTCTTGATTGATCAGTTAGTTGTTCGATGTATAAAAAGTCAGAAAATTGCGAAAAGTATAAATCAGTGTTTCCAGAAGCCCAAGATGACGTCCTTAAGAGAGAGAGAGAGAGAGAATTTACATTTGTTAAATTAATTAAATGATTCTAAAAACTGGGCTGCACAGTGGCTCGGTTGTTAGCACCGTCGCCCCACAGCTAGAAGATCCCCGGTTTGCGTCCTGGTTAGGACGCCTGGGATCTTTCTGTGTGGAGTTTGCATGTTCTCCCTGTGCAGCGTGGGTTTTCACCGGGTTATCAGGCTTCCTCCCACAGTGAAAAAACATGCTGAGGTTAATTGATGATTCTAAATTGTCCGTAGGTGTGAATGAGAGTGTGCTTGGTTGTCTGTCTCTATGTGTAGCCCTGTGATAGACTGGTGACCTGTCCAGGGTGTCCCCTGCCTTCGCACAAGTTGGCTGGGATAGACTCCAGCCCCCCCGTGACCCTACAGAGGATTAAGCAGTGTATAGATAATGGATGGATTATAAAAACTGTTGGTGATTAATTTAATATTTGTCAACTAATAGATTAATCAATTGATCACTTGTTGCCTTAAGTGGCCATTGCTAACAGTAAAACTAATTCCCATTAGCACTTAATGTTTAGTGCTAATTGGCAAATGTTTGCATGTAGAAACACAGATGTTAGTAGAACAGGAAACCCTCCATATCAGATCTTAGCAGGCTCACTGTGAGTATTTCAGAATGCTCAAGTTAGCGGTTAACTAAATCCCTGCTACCCCGGTGTCCATGTAAAGCCTCATAAAGCCAGCACGGTTCCAGACTCTGTTGGTTCACAATTAGATTGGGATATTTTGCGCATTGTGTCCTGAAGTCATTTTTGAAACACTGCATGGATGAAATATCTTTTATTACAAAGCTTAGTAAAAGAGAGCAGCTCAGAAAATGTGCAGTGCATTTCATCTTGATAATGAAAAGTTAAAAAATAACAAAAAAAAAACCTGCAGAGAACTATATTTTTTTTAGCGGGTTGTGTAGAGGTAGCGTAGGTGAAGAGGTTTGATGGAAAGCTAGAGAAGCGTGTGATTATGTTGAGTAAAGGCATTTTCTTTTTGCTGCTACGTGGACCAGCAAGTCCAGCTTTGACTCTGATCACCGTTCATTACAGTAGGTAAGTGCAAGGTCTTTAAATACATACACAAGCCTGTCACAGTGCTGGAAGTATGTATGTTACGTATTAGATGGGCTGGTGATCTGTCATTATGGGGTAGGTGTATTGTGAGTTTTACATTATGTTACAGCTGAAAGACTCTAATCAGTAGTGGGTTACAGTCATTTCAGTGCATGCCGAGCTCTAATGGAATTAACAGGTAGCTGCCTTCCGTGTAACCTAAAGGATAAGCCAGAATGAGGAATGTTTCTCTTTGCTGAAATGAGTAATATGACTTTTTGGGCTTCCCTTATTGAGTAGCATATTAGTGCAGCAATAAAGAGACCATAGCTGTGAGGTTACTATTTGTCTACACAAAATAGAGGCTATTTTTCACCCTGACAGGTGTAATACGACCATGTTATTGGCATAATGTGCAAGTTAGATGAGTAACACGGTAGTTTCTTATTGGCCCCTCAACCTCCTCCATGCAAAAAAGGCTGTCATTTAGGTTTTAAATTAAATTAGCGCGCTTGACACTTTTGACACAGCAGTTCAGTCCCTCGCTCCCATCCGCCCTCGAGAGTCATCTTTCAATTTCGTGAAATCAGAATTACTTTGTCAAATTGCCGCCTTGTCTAAAGATCCATCGCTATCTCCTTTATGTGGCGAGTGCCCGCTGCACCTCTGCGCAGAGACAGATCGAGGAACAGATTGATCTCGGGCAGAAAGAGGTGTGGAAGCTGGGAGGAGCGGGGGTGCTGACCGGAGAGGTAGTTGAGTGAATCAGATCTTCATTTTCTGCCACTCTGACACGTGTCACAACGGAGCCTGCTGAGATTTCATAACAATGAGGACCCGTGGAGTTCGCCCGCCGGGGCGACTGCGATATCCGCCTGATAAATACATGCGGGGGCTTCACGGGAAGGCATGCAACAAGCCACGTTAAAGGCCAGTGTCACTTCAAGTGTTCACAAAGCATTATCAGCACAGCGTGTCAGGAGTAATGACATGAGAGCGCCGAGCAGAGAATACAGTGCATGGTCCAAATTCCCTAAAGCTTTAAATAAATTGGTTCGCTGTTCAAACTCACCTTCTATAAAAAACACAACGTCCTGCTGGGAAACAGGCAAACCGTCTAAACATCAGTGTGTGTCCAGATAGCTGTAATATATTCTATAGTTAATGCAATGTTTATGGAAAGCAGGGGTGGTATTTTACTTTAGCAAAACATGGGCACAGTCAAAGCCACCACTGATGAACAAAAGTTCAAATCCTGCATGCTTAAAAGTGCCTATTCACTTAATTATGTTTTATTCTCAAAACAAGCATGACTAGCTGTCGCAGAAATGACTCACCGCTTTGGCCTTTTAAATTATATCTTGCAGCTATCTGTGCATTTCACCATGTTGTTTTGGTCACAAAAAGCATGCCTTTAATGAGGAATTACACCCACTATAATGTGGATTTCTCACAAAAGATGCAGTTTTTTGATTCTTTAACTCTGTACTTTTACTTTTTTGTGAAAAGGTACAATACAGTACCTTACAATAACTATACTCAGTGCCTGTGTTATGTTAAGAGGCACTTTTTTAACAACAAAATGTATGACCTGAATCAGAGTAAGTAGGACGTGGTTGGGGGTCGAGGACAGGCGAACAAAGCTCACAACTGTGGTTAAGTTTAGTCACTTTAAATATGGTGCAGAAAAGATCATTGTTTGGATTAAATGTCAAAAAAAATTAAGTAACAAGGTTGTAGTTAGAGGTCTTGTAAGTGGATATTGTCTTACAAGGTTGGAGAATTTGGAGGGAAAAAGACGTTGGCAAGTTAAACCTATTTCTGACAATGTTTTATTATGAATGTATTTGCAAAATAATTAGATCATTGTATTTACAGAGAGGCTAATCTGGGTGCAGTCACATTTCTTTTAAAATATATTTGGTGTTTTTATTGCTTAGTTGTGCAGGAATTTCATTTCGTTAGCCTCATAGCATGATTGCCAAATTGTGATATCTGCCTCACACTGCTGATTGACCGTGCATTATTGCCTATGTCCTCAGCCTATTAGAAGGCTTGTTACATTTCAAAATCTCTATCTGCCAAAGTCATCTCTTTGCCCTTTTGGTACGTACAAAGATGGCTTTTCTGAAAACCTTAAAATATGACTATGGCAATTATGCTATGAGGCTAACGATTTGTAGGAGACAGTGTTGGGACAACCTAATTAAACACAAATTATTATTCCAAGTGAGTATTTTTAAATGTGTTAAAACATGCTGGATGATTGTTGTGACTTTTTCTGTCGGCTTGGGCCAGATAATGGCCGACAGTGCAGTCTCAACTTCTTCGTTAAAATCTGCTTCAATTCTTCCATTGCTGACTTTAAAAATGTTTCAAAAAGAGTCTTCAGTCTTCAGGGTCTAATGCGAAATAATGTTTATTCAATACAAACAAACATGAGTACACCCTCGAGGTTTGCACTCCAGAACAGAGAAATGCTAAACATTATATAGGATCATAAAACTCCTCCTATTGTCTGTAAAACCACAACTTAACTCTCTAAAACCCAATCAAATCATTTTACGTAAGCATACAGTCAGAATTTACACCTATCCGGGGTGGAACATTGACCATATAGAGGGTCGATGACTTCATTTCTAAGAACTCATCTTCACCTTCTTGGAAGAATCCGCCCACCTTGGCTATGCTTTTGACAATGGTTCCAGACACATTATTCCAAAAACTCCTCGGCTAGAATCTGAACATATGACCATCTCTCAATTTTTAACAGTTACATTATACCAAACCTTCTTTGTTGGAAACTGAACAAAGACCAACCAACCTCTCATATCTCTCTCATATACCCATTACATGGTTACATTTATGCTTGTTTTCCACATAAACTTGGTCTTACGCCCGCCAGTTGTCTTTGGGTTCACCTTCACCCACAAGAGTACATTCTGTCTCAGGCCCTGAGAGAATGATGCACAAACTAAACAGCACCTCCCTTGCCAGGTTTGGCCTGAACACAGAAGAATGACTAGGTGCACAGTTACACAGACTCGCAGCTCAGACACACACACTCACGTGTAGTCCACACAGAGTTCCAGTTTATAGATGTTATTCAGTTCTATCCTTTATATAGATCTTTTTGGCCTAATTTTAACCCTATTTATTTAGAACTGATTAATTGTCTTCTTTTCCTGGTTTTTAGCTTAGTTTTTGTATTTGTTCAATTAAAAATGCCACAACAACGCCACTCCGTGGAGCTCCCAGTACGCTGTGACTTGCTTTCCCAGGCTCGGGGGACTCTGTTTCATCCCTCTCCGCAGAGTCTCAGGTTGGGAAACTGGCCTCTGTGAGGTTGGAGCTGTTAGTGAGTTTGTCTCCTTCAGTGATCCTCACACTGGAAGAGGCCCGGGCACCATCTACAAGAACGCTTATGTGTTTAGATGGAGGGTGTTTATGGCCTGGTGTAGG
>OMNN01042186.1:9391-22262 GCA_900302755.1 Chromis chromis
AATAATTACTAATAAGAGTGATTTTACAATGTATTATCTGTAATTTAACAAAACAGGGAAAATCTGTAAAATAACAGTTAAACAAATTGATTTTGTAAAGCCCTTAATATACATATTTTTTCTTACAAATAATTGCAAATATATGTAAAATAATGTTTTAATTTTTTTTGCTAATTCAAATGCAGCAAAAACATAAATAAAATAAATAGTGGAAACACTGGAAAGAACGAATTGCCATTTGTAAAAATACAGATTTTTCATGTGGACGCATTAGTATTTTTTCTGTTATTTTACTTTATATTATTATCTATAATTTAACAAAACAGGGGAAAATCTGTAAAATAACAGTTAAACAAGGGATTTACTGTTTTTTCAAACCATAATATAATAATAATGTCAAATATAAGTAAAATACATTTTTTGCTTAATTAAATCTAGTAAAATAGCATAGTTCTACGTTCAAATCTTGTAAAGAATTTTGTAAAAATGCAGATTTTTGATTGGGATTTACAGTTTTGGCATTTTTTATTGTTAGTATGTAAATTAATAAATTTTTTCTGTGATTTTACTACTTAGCAGTAATTTTACAAAACAGGATAAATCTGTAAAGTAACAGCAAATTGTTCAAGAAATGACAGTTAAAAACCATCATTTTTTACAGTGTACTTCTGTGTGACACTGTGGGGATCTCACAGGTGAAAGTGCACAAACATAAATAAAAGTAAAGCCGTGATTTCCAGAGGAGTTCGAAAAGTGTAATCAAGGATGGATTATGGCCTAATGTGTGTTCATTTCAAACGCTGGGACAAAGCGTTCATACACATCCAATCCCCTCTAATCCCATAAACATGTTTTTCTCCCTAAGTGGCTTTGATTGACTATAGTGATTAAGCTCAGGGCAGTGCTCTTATCAAATCCACTCCACTAAAACAGTGTGGAGACCGCACAGCAATTCCCATTCTGCAACCACAGCGTTCAAGACAGGAAATGTAGGCAGTTTTTGTTTTTCTTTGGACAAGGTGTAATATTAGAGGCTGCTGGGAAGCTTGAGCTGTACTTCCCCCTCACATCAATCAGTCTTTCACAGCCTTTTTTAAATACTCTCAGAAGCTTTATTACTGTTTTCTCTGATTTTATGCATTCGCTGTTCTTCTCTGTTGCATATTTTGGATAAGAAATTTATGAGTCATGAGATTTGGAAAGGGGGGCGGTGACAAAGTTTTCTAGGTTGAATCCTGGGAATGACACTCAGGTAACTTTCCCACCTGCAGTTCAGTAAAAACAGGATTCTCAGTGCATCTTCCAGCAAAACATTCTTTTTCTTCCGCTATCTTTTAGCGGTCAAAAGGAGACAACAAAGAAATATTTTCCTCTGAGCATTATCAGACAGCAACTGCAAGTGGATCTCATGGTGATTAGTAATGATGGATGGAAGACAAACTGTAACATCACAGCCATAATACGTCTCTGATTTAACTTCTCTTCACTTTGAAGTACATATGAGTTATAACGGTTATTAAATAATTTTCTTAATTATATGGTTTGATTGAATTCCTGGATAATGCAAACAAATAAACACTTTGGTTAAAGCAGTAGTGAAAGTAACTAGAAAGAAAGAACACCCGTCCCTCAACAAACTTTATAAAACAAATGTCATCAGACGTGCAAACAAGATCCTCACACATTTTATTTTCAGCTGATGAACTACTACCTTCAGGTCAACGTTACAGAGCCTACAAATACCAGAACAACCACTTTAAACAGTTTTTTCACTTCTATTTTAATCACCTCTCAACAAATAACAGCTCAGTGTGAACTCTTGATGTGTTCGGCAACACATTTTACCCACAAAGTTGACCTCTGGATCGTTGTTTTTTGTTCTACTTGCATTTATTTATCAGTTTTATACAAGGTGCAATAAGGTGCTCTTATAGTGTTTTTATGAATGTGTAGGTATGTTTCAGATATATGGCTTATTCTGTACCTAGTTGGGCACTTTTGATTTATTAATGTTCTTTCTATACTTGTACAGAGCTCTAAATATTTGTTCACCTGCCCAATGCAAATTTCCTTTTAGGGATGATAAAGTTCATCTTATCTTATTTTATATTAAAGTCAAAAATCCTAAGTTTTTAAGCAGCCTTGGGCCACTTTTTGGTCCATACTAGGTTTTGAATGACAACTTTTATGTCACCCAAAATAAGCAAAACAAAAAGCAGTAAAACACAGCAGTGATATAAAAGCCTCTGGGACTCCAGAGAACCACAGTGAGAGCCATTATCCACTAATGGAGAAAACAGTGGTGAACCTTCCCAGGAGTGGCTGGCCGACCAAAAATTCTCCAAAAGCGCGTCGATATCTCATCCAGGAGGTCACAAAAGAACACAGACGAACATCAAAAGATCTGCAGACCTCATTGGACTCAGTTAAGGTCCATCTACATGATTCCACAATAAGGAAGACTCTGGGAGAAAATGGCATCATGGGAGAGTTGCAAGGTGCAAACCACTACTGACCAAAAAGAACATAAAGGCTTGTCTGACATTTGCAAAAAATATCTAGATGAGTCCCAAGACTTTTGGGATAACATCCTGTGGACTGATGAGTCAAAGGTGGAACTTTTTGGAGGACATGGGTCCCGTTACATCTGACATAAAGCTAACAAAGCATTCCACAAGAAGAACATCATACCAAAAGTGAAACATGGTGGTGGTAGTGTGATGGTTTAGGGCTGCTTTGCTTCTACAGGACCTGGACGACTGGTCATAATTGATGGAGCCATGAATTCTGCTCTCTATCAGAAAATCCACCCACCAGTTCATGGCCTAAAGGTCAAGCACTAATTGGTTATGCAGCATGACAATGACCCAAAGCACACAAGCAAGTCCAGCTCTGAGTGGCTCAAAAATAACAAGTCCAGACTTGAATCCAATTGAGATTCTGTGGCAAGACCTTAAAAGGGCAGTTTATGTTCAAAAACCATCTAATGTGGCTGAATTAAAACTATTCTGCAGAGAAGAGTGGGCAAAAACTCCTCCATGGCGATGTAAAAGACTGATCACAAGTTGTAACAAACATTTCACTGCCGTTGTTGCTGCCAAGGGTAGCCCAACTAGTTATTAGGTTTACTTTTTCACAGGGGTGATATAGGTTTTCAATAAATCTTCAATAAACCACAATTTAAAATGGCATTTTGTGTTTTGTGGGTTATCTCTGTTTAATATTCAATAAATATAAATATAAATTTGATGATCTGGAACATTTAAGTGTGACAAATATGCAAAAATAAAAGATTTCTGCAAATACTTTTGCACGGCACTATACACTGTATATCCAACAGCTTTTAAAAACCTAAAATTATTCAAAAGATTCCAGCATTTTCCTGTAATTTTTTTTAAAAATTCACAAAGCACTTTGTGTGGCACAAATGATTATTTTTTGCTTTACCTTTCAAGGTTTAAAACATTGGTTTAATAAGTTGTTCATCAAACTGTTACTGTATGTCTTATAAAACATTTAGTCATCAGCTCATTTCTTCTATCTCCAGCTACAACATGAGCTGCCAGATATCTGCACTGACCAGTGACCTGCATGTTGTTGCTGGCAGAGTTTCAACACTGAGCCAATCTGGCAACCCCACTGTGGGTGGGGAGGCAGGTGTTAGGAGATGCTGATGATTGTTAAAAAATATCTTCAAGTCTACTGAATCAGCTCTAAATGTTCAGTCTACATGGATCTATAGCTGCTTTATCTTTTAATAAATTAACTGAGACTTGTGATGTGATAAATGAGAGTGAATGTGATGGATAATGAAGCTCCAAGGCGCCGTCTGCATGTCTTACTACTTCCTGTTATTCTGCTTCTTCCTTCCTGACATGAATGTTTTTCTGTCATCCCACTATTCACCATGCAATCACTCACTCATGTGTCCCCCTCTGTCTCTTTCTATTAGATTATTGTTTATGTGGGAGGAATCGGGTTTCTCACATTGTTTTCTCTCTGCTTCAACACAACTGCAGAAATGGAGCTTAGAGAAGAGATCTCAGAGAATTATTTAATGCTATTTTACCATTTTATTTTAGATTTACAACACAATTTATATGCTTTTGCAACCAAAGGCTGAAATGTGTGAGTATTTGTAAAAAAACAAAAACAAAATTAGATTTACGGACCTAACATTCATCTTTCCTGCATGGATGTTGTTAATGGGTGCGTTATTGTTTCCACATCCACACAGTCCAGAAGCAGGATCAAGTCAAGTTTGAGGCTGAATTCACACTCTTTTGACAAACTGAATATGTTATATTTGGAATCACAAGCACATCAAATCAAAATTAAAGGTGTAAATACTGCCCTAAACCAAACAGCTGACCACTGGTCCGACTAAAACCACAGTTTGATTTGTTTCTACTAGCATGCAATTTGTTTTGATGCAAGAAATTACGACAGCTTGTCTTTGAAATCAGTAAAAATAATTCATGGTAGCACACAGGGAGAAGAAGTTTAAACTGGAAAAATTTCATAAAAACGCAGATGCTTTCCAGCTACAGTATATTTGGAAAGAACATAAGAGAGAAGGTATGAGAGAGCAGGAGTACGGTGCAACCTCAAGATAAAGAAACTGTAGCAGCAGTTTACTAATTTTATAATACCATTAGACAAAACGGAGCATCGACCAAAGAGAAGGACAAATTTCCGTTTAATGACGACCTGGATAACATTCTGGGGACTCGACTACAAAACAATCAATGTCAAGTAGGGCTACATGATTATGGCCAAAATTATATTTATTTTGATCAATATTAATATCATGAATATTCATCACTATTACTCATTGATTTTAGGAACAAAGTATCTTCATTGCAGTTTCACATTCACAGAGCGCTGCTTTCATTACCAAGTTGCGAGACATTCCTGCTAACGTACAAATGCATCAAAATGAGACTGGTCACAGATAGTACACCTCCCAGAAACGAAATATAAATAAAACTGTATACTAAACTGTAAATGAACAGAGAGTAAGGCGTCGCAGTTTTGGATGAAGCAACATTATTCTTCTTATTTGTTCATCAATCAATCAATCAACTTTAATTTGTAAAGCGCTTAATCACATCTACAGACATTTCGAAGCGCTTTCACAAGAGGAAAGATAGAACCCAACAGAACCCTTCCCAGAGCAAGCAATCACACTGCAGTTTGAGGTGTTTTTTCAGGCGGCTGAGCAGGTTGGATGTGTTGCTTTCCGTCTCATGCACTCTTTCCACATAATTTGTTCTTATCATTTGCCCTACATCCAAAATACTTCTAAAAATGAATTTCAACTAACTCTTCACTTTCGTCTCCAGATGTGATTTTACTTTTGTTGGTCTGTTCTCTGTTGTATGTCACTCTTCCTCCGTGGACTGCAGCTGCAACATCCAAGAAGGTTTTATACATAAAAGCTGCATTGTGATGTTTTACATAGTACAGATGTAAAGACTTTTATGAATGTGAACTGTTTGGAACGTGTCTCATAAGGTGTGACACTGGCAAACATATCCAAAATATTTTTGCTTTGGATAGCATTCAGGTCTGCCTTTAGACTCATCATACAGAGCTTTGTGGTGCTTATTTAAATGCTCAAACAAACTGATTGTGTTGCTTCATGTGGTGGCAAATGCAAGACACTGCTGACAAAGACAATGTTGACATAATCCTTTCGGTAGCTAAAATCTTTCAATACACCTGGCTAGGCTTGCATGATTACAGCCAAAATGCTTATCAAAGATCATGATTAGCCTATTTATCACAAGTAATCATTGACTTTAATGACGAAATAGTTTATATTTCACGGTCACATTTAAACAAACTGAGCTCTGCTTTCATTTCCATTGTGCTAAATTCTTACTCTTCTACAAACCTGCATTAAAACAAGACCTAAAATAAGGTTCAACTTCTGAATTAGGCACAGTTTATAGAGGCAAATTTAATTTAAACTGTAGCCAAAACTCCTCACTTGTTAAAGATCTACTTATTAACAGACAATGTTCCTTAAACGTCTCACATGCAGGCTACAGTAGAAGCTGCCAGGCGGCTGTGCACAGAGAAGCCTCTAGTCTCCATCAGTTAGTGCAGCTCACAGGTGTGACACCAAAAATTACTTTTACCCAAACTGAAACCCAGTGATTTAGTCTAAATGAGCTGTTTTCTATTAGCAAATCATTTTGAGCATCGATATCGCAGTTAATCATATAGTTATGAAAATCCAAAATCATGATCATGATAAATATTCTATTAATTGTTCAGCCCCTCAACTAACATTGCATTTCTTATTTGCAATAAAACCTTCCTTCTCAGTGTTATTTACATATTTTGCTGTGCACATGTGGAGCTTGCATGTCAACAAACTCTGTCTTAGAAATAAAGTTTAAAACCGCCTCAGTGTATCCAACAACCTTTAAATCAGTGTCATTATTATTATGTTCTATCAGACCATTTTTTTCTTGTAGATTAGTCATGTAAAATGAGAACTGTGTGATTTTTTTTGTATCCAGCAGCAAAACAAGTTGAAGCATGATGTGTTTAAGTCAAGTTTTCTTAGTTTTTTCTTCTCACATCCTCTCCTGATTGTGCCGTTTGCTTCCACTTTCCCAATTTATGAAACTCACAAGGTTTTCTTTTTGCCAACACAATAATACACACCGTTTAATATAAGTGACTCAATAATCAGATTATAGTTCCTTCAGTCGTAAGCCTTGGAGAGCTTTATTTCAGGTAGCTGCGTCTGCTATAAAGTTGCTGCAGGAAACACTAATCTCTGCCAGAAATGTTTTCCTTAATGCTGAACTGGGGGCTGGGCTTTGTAACAAATGCTGCAGAGAAAGACACACAAACTCACAAACACACAAGCTGACTAATGGGGCTGCACCAGCACTTACAGTCTTTCCCCTGCTGCCCACACTGCTGCTCTCCAGTGTACATTTATTCATTTACTTTGTCATCTGTTCTCCCTTCATCCACACTCTCTCCTCATATACTTCTTAATATATAGCGTAGTGGAGTATTGATGCTGGTTTAGTATCTTCTAGCTTTACCTTTTCCCCTGCTAAGTGTACTTTTGTAATAACTTTAAAACTGGGGCTATCTCATCAAATTCAATGAAACTTAATATGTAAAACCAAAATTGAATTTGGATAATTACTTCATATTTATCTATGGTTTCTGACAAAAATCTGATTGTAAACATCTCAAATGTGAATCTAATAATTTGTGACATAACAAATACTTGCAGTTTATCCCATTCTGATGTGGAAACTTGAAGCCTGTATTTCAAACACAATAAGAATGGTCTTTCAGTGGAGTAGGAGACGTCTTGGATCCAGTATAGGTCAAGTTTCAAAATCAAAGAGTCTGGATTTTTCAATGGCTGGAGGAAGCGTTGATGCCTTTTAAAGAATTTCTAACCAGCCGATTTAACTTATTTCAAGCAAAAAATACAAATAAAGCATGTCTATGCATCTTCAAATGATGACAACTGGCATCCAGATCAAATGTTCACATCCTGAGCCAATATTATGATAGTACCTGCTAGACATCTGGTTAGCATGCATGCTGGTGCTAACATTTGGCTAAAAGAAACACTGTGGCTAAATACAGAGATGCTAGCACAGCTGTCAGTGGTGGAAAGTAACTAAGTACGTTCACTCAAGTACTGTCCTCGAGTACAACTTTGAAGTACTTTACTTGAGTATTTCAATTTTATGACAATTTATACCTCCACTCTTCTACATGTTAGAGGCAAATACAGATAGAGGTACTTTCTACTCCACTACATTTATCTAAACGCTTTACTTACTTTAAAGATGAAGATTTACACAACTGATAATATAATAAGGTTTTTAAACATAATAGTCTTTAAGGCTTCTTTCAAAAAGCAGTGCACTTGCAGCAGCTACAACACGCTGATGCTTCTCTATTAATAATCTAACAATGCCATTTATAATAATACACCCATCAGATGGACCAAAGCAACACTTTTACTTTAATACTTCAACTACATTTTGCTGATGCACTTGTACTTAAGCAGAGAATGTGAACACTTCTTCTTCTTCCGCCACTGACGGCTGCAGACTCTCGGTCTTGTTTCATGAGGAGATAATGCTCCGTTTGTAACGCCTTTTATTGAACGTAGCCTTTCTGCAAAGTGCTGACTGAAACGTTTTACATTTAGGCCGATCAAAGTCTGATTAAGGTTAGACAAAGCTTGAGGAAGAACATGAAGAACATGAAGAAAATATAAATTGCAACTGCAAAAAAGTGCATAAAACATGAGAGGTGCACCAGAACATCCTCCCTGTGACCTCTCTGTAGTTCTGAAATGTCGAGCAAATTCGTTGCACACGTGTTGTAGAAGGAGGCAGAGTTCAGCATATGCTAAAACATGCATTACTTACAACTTTTGCATAACGCTCTGAATGCACACACAGACAGTCAGAGGAGGCAAATGGGATTACAGAGTGTGTTGCAGGCTGTGACAGGGAGTTTGTGCGTCACTCCCGCTGAGCCAGATTAGACTGAGCTTCGCCTCGATGTTACAGGTCTGTTTAGGGCAACAGACTGGCTGAAACTATACACCAGACACCAGCTCACTTTTTTTTTACTCGCCCTCGCCGTTTCCCACGCTCTCTTAATCCCGTAATCTCGTCATCTTTGTGTACAGATTACATTCACAAACATGTGTTGGGTATAGAAAGACAGATACTCACATACCTGCTGTCTGCCCTGAATATCAGGGCTCCATGAAGGCGCCGGTTACAATATCGCTCTGCTTTCTGTCCGTCCATCGCTCCACTGAAGACGTGTCTTCATCTCCTAAAGGAACAAGCACAATTAAAAGTTGTTGTAGTCTAAGTTTATTAGTATCACACTACCAACTGCTGTTTCATGCACTGCACATGATCTGAACTGGAAAATGAAGGACGGAGGAAAAGCTTCCCTCTTCACTCACATGTGCAAATCAAACAAGTCATCGCAGGGAGGATGAGAAAGTGCAGAGATGAGGGAGGAAGCTCACAGGAGGAAGAGAAAAAACAGACGAGCCAAGCACAGAATAAAGACGCACTTTCCCATCAGAGTTTGACAGAGGTGCAGGGACAGAACTGAAGGAGGGAGGACCACAAAAAAGAAGGAGAAAAGACGGTGAAGTGAGTCGGGGGAGGCAAAAAAGACAGCAGGGCTCCATCGCAGCAAGACGGGCGGGCCTGCCTGGGCTGCTGGTGCTGTTTGTGGAGTCCCACTTACCCCTGCTCTGCTCCAAACACCATCCATATTTAATGAGGCCCTTACAAAGCCCTGGGAAAAGAGATGCTGGGAACTCTGCTGTCCCTCCTCCCTCCCATCGCCGCCTCTCCGCCACTCAAATTCTCACTCCTCTTTACTTTTCTCCATCACAATTCTCACTCTTTTCTCTTCTCTTTTGCTGCTTTCTCTTCCGATATCGCTTTACCTATTTCTAAACACTGCACTGTACTACAATGCTAACCTATTAGCTCAGCATGTGGAGCTTAATTTTAGTTTGTGCATTTCAAACCAAGTTGCTCAGAATCAGCTGGGTTCTTAAACGGCTGCACGTGTGTCGCCGCTCACTTTTTTTATTTCTTGTGCACATTCAAAAACAAACAGATGCCCTCTGCGTTTGTGTGCGACGTGTTCGATGTTATGTATGTTTGTATTATGTGAGCGAGCGGCTAGAGTTTGTGTGTTTGTGCATGTGTGTGTTAGTCAGAGTGCTGCATGCATCAATAATGTATCTAGATAATGCAGCCGCTTCACTCTACCAACAACTAACAGGCATACCGACGCACACAGAGGAAGACAGAGAACGGAAAGCAGAAAACACATGAGGTTGTAAAGAACGGAAAGATGACAAAGGGAAATGTGAGCGATGCAATAAGGATCAGGAGGGGGAGGGCAGGAAGGGAAGGGAAACCTCAGGAACATATGTCTACACTGCGTGAAATTTCAGTTTTATTTCACTAAAACAAACACTACGTCTGCTTATTTTGTTTGATATCTTTTAAGATAACAGATATCCATCTTGGACAATGTGGTTAGTGAGTTTGATAGGTGATGTTAAATAAAGGAAAACCTAATTAGTGCCTGCTCTACAATATTATGCAAGTATAAAATTCTCAAAAAAAACATTAGTAAGAGGAAACAGAAGATCTGTGAGTTTGGTCAGATAAAGGCTTAAGGTTTCTGTCATTCAGTTTTATACTGTTAAAGGAGGAGCTATAAAAAAAAAGAAAGCAGGTATTTGAAACTGCTTGTGTCTCTGGAGTCCCATGAAGCAGGATGCAGGATCCTGCAGAGTGTCAGTTGTGCACTTCGCTGCATTTTGGCCTTTCTTAACCAAAGCTCATAAAGAAAGATGCTTGCAGTAGGCTTTGAAATCCACGGTTAACTGTATAACTGTTTTATTCACTGTGCTGGGTGGATGGTGAACAGTGTTGCGCATGAGTGTGCTAAAAGAGTGCATTCATTGGACATGTTTATGTGGTGTTCTGTAGATTTCAGGTATATTTACATCTTTTCTCCTCCTTTTCCACTCTCTACGTGTTACCTTTTTTTCAAAATCCACTTTACTACTGGAAACAACAATGTCCACACTGAGAAAATTAAATTGCAGGGGATTTGGATCATGCATAAGGCAGCTCTGCTACTTTTTGGCATTAATAAGCCATTTTAATCACAGCTTGCCTATGTATCCACCATTTCCCTGTCACTATTTTAAGGGAACACCAAAGCTGCATCCTTCACTTAGCTCCACACAATATGATTGTGACTAGTTTAATGATATACAAACAAGCGTTTCTCCCCCCTATTGCATGATGATAATGAGGTGCAGTCAGACCATTCTATAATGAACGTTCTTCCTAAGCAAGCTTAGTTTGGAAATAACAAAACACGAACATGAGCTTTGTTAGAGTTAACAGACTTGAGAGGGAATGTTTTAATGTTAAAAAAAATAAGAAACTGTAAAAGCAGAAAGAGTCGTCAGATTTTCAACTTTTCAACAGTCCTCGAACTACTCATCTGTGACATGTGTTCCTAAATCTAAGCTTAAAATCCTGATATTTCATCAAAATCACTTTATTCTGCATGCCTCATTAAAGAATTTGCAAAAATAAATAAATAAATCAGCACTCCTCTGCAATACTGAAGCCATTAATGACTTAGTTGCAACAAACAGTCATGCAACAAAAATCCATGGTCTTCCAGCATTGGTGACACCTGTGGGCACTTGGAAAAATGTTGGACATGTTGATTTCAGTTTTTAAAATGTTTTGTAAAATAAATAATCCACGAAATTCAACTTTTATTGTTTCTTCATTTATAATTTATGGATCAGGACTTTGAGCAAAAAACACCCCAGAACGGCTTGGTGTTTCGAGGGTTAATGAATGTGACGGCCGCACAGCCACACAACCATAAAAGTCAGTAGCTTCATGCACCAGTTTAGATTCTAGGTTTATATTATTTAAATTACAAATTACATAATTCATCAAACTTATGTTGGGAATTTAGATATATTTTGGATTTCTTTAATATTGTTATTCTGACTACGCAGACCAACTGTGCTGGTTTGTTTTCTTTGTAGTTAGTTTAGGTGTCACTGTTTTGTGTTTCCCCTGTAGTGTTCCTTCGGTCTGATCAACCAGGATGTATGTGCCCCATTTTTATTTGACCTGTTTTTATGGAACTCTTTACTTGCATTTAGGGGAAAGTAAGTCCCTCTTTTTTTAATCCACCTGCAGCTCCTCCTGCTTTGTAGCTCAGTCCCTCACAATGAACACTTATTCAAGAACAATTCTCAACCCACAGAGAGCAGGTAAGGGAAGCCAGTAACTGAATTTCAAGTCTTCAGGTACTGGCCACCATCATGTCAGTCAAGATTTACCAAATGTGTTGTGCAGCATTGCTCCACGGTAATGTGAATAAATCTTTACACTCTGTACAAACAAATTCCTACTTCAGAGTGCATTCAGGATATATACTGTGACGGAGTGGCCCCGTCAGGGACCGCGGGAAAAGCACCGCCGCTCACCTAAACCCACACGCACACATATGGCAAGATTCGACATTGGATGGAAGTTGATCTGTGCTTCAACTACTTACATACACTGACACTAAAACAATGATTTAAGCAGAATTTATTTTACCCCAAAATCAAGCAGTCACTCCTAGGTTCTTAGAAAAAAACGAAATGATTGAAATCTACTGTGTGGCTTCGCTATATTTTGAGTATAATAACTCACGTAATGAAATAGTCACTTTAAGGTCCAAACGCTCCTTTAGATCCCAAATGTAACCTGTTAACCCTTTAAGACCTACAATAGAACGAGAAGCCAGAGCATATTTTTACATTTTTACATGCTGTAGTGCCATTTTTATCAAAATACATATACAATCAGACATAACTATATACAGAAAGAACCAATTTGCAGAAAGACAGCATGTACATCAAAGTAGACTATAGATATAGATATATTAGGGGTGGGACTCGATTAAAAAAATGAATCTAATTAATCAGAGGCTTTGTGATTAATTA
The DNA here is from genome assembly GCA_900302755.1 of Chromis chromis. Taxonomy (NCBI): domain Eukaryota; kingdom Metazoa; phylum Chordata; class Actinopteri; family Pomacentridae; genus Chromis; species Chromis chromis. Next base: position 21,981 of record OMNN01042186.1, read on the forward strand.
ATCGCAATTAATCGCATTTTAATCGCATAACAATATTTGCCACAAGAAGCAACATTTTTCAATTTAAATGGATTTTGGTATATGACTGGATCAAATGATAGACACATCCATACATTTAAACAACAAAACATTGTTTATTTTGCATCAGTCTGACAACGGCACTATACATCATAATGGTGGCTCTATTCAAGCTTTCATAGAACTTTATTTAAACTCAAGCTCTTTTGATGTCTTGAGAATGTTTGTTTTGCATTGGGGGTGCGGTTTCGAGTGCATTCAGAG
>OMNN01042188.1:0-15364 GCA_900302755.1 Chromis chromis
GTCAGAGGATCTGAGGGACCTGGCAGGCACATATACATTGACCATGTTGGACAGGTAAGATGGGGCAAGACCATGTAGCGATTTAAAAACCAGTAAAAGAATTTTGAAATTAATTCTGTGGCATATTGGTAACCAATGTAGCATTTTAAAAACTGGAGTAATGTGGGCTCTCTGTTTGGTCTTGCCATTAAGTTAAACATGAAACACTCTTTTCAATATTTGTCTGTAACTTCATGGCTTTTGGAAATCATTTCATCTTCTACTTGTTTAATTGTTCACAAAAACAGAAATTTTGACCAGGGGTGGCCAAACTTTTGCATGCCATTGTATGTATATATATATATATAACAGCCACCCACCATATTTGGCCGCAAATCCTTGGCACCAATCATTTATCCATTAAACTAACCCCTTACCAGAGGCCATCCCGCAAACGCGTCCAGCGGTCGTGTTAGAGCCCAATATGTAACAATGACCTGAATTATTACATTATCGACCACTTATTACATTTCGGGTTTTAATTTTTAAAAAATGACAGTATTTTTTACTGTGATTTACTGTGTTATTTTAATAGTTAAGTGGAGAAAACAGCTGAAGTACTTCTTCTACCACTAACACCAACATTTAGTCAGAGAAACTGTGAAAATAAAGTAAGACAGAGTTTATGCCTAAAATCACTAAATCCTGCTGCCCTGTGCTCTGAAAATGAAAATAAAATTCTGAACAACAGTTCAAGTGATGCTCTGAATGTCAGACCGAATTCATGAACACAGTCACAGTTTAACAAGATAAGATAATCCTTTATTTGTCCCACAACGGGGAAATTTACCTTGTAAATTTGTAAACAAACAGCTGGAGAACACTGTGTTCCTATAACCGAGTTAACTCTGTGTTCTGGCTGCTAGTAAACAGATGTACCTGGCATGAAACTCTCTTACTTTATTTTCACAGTTTCTCTGACTGAATGTTGGTGTTAGTGGTAGAAGAAGTACTTCAGCTGTTTTCTCCACTAAACTATTAAAATCATAATAAAAAATACTGTCAAAGTCCTGCATTAATATTATCTTCAAAAAGAGTGAAAGGTTTTATCAGCACAATGTATGACATTTACTTCATATCTGTTCAAGGTGGAGCTTTAATTCTGATATAATGCTGGACAGTTTATTGAAACACATAATGTTTTATTTTTTGAGTGACTGCGTTACCATCACTTTATTCCCTTATCTCTCTCGCTTGTGTCTTCCCCACATCCAGGCAGTACCATGAGGCTCTGGAGAACTACAAGAACATGGCACAGCAAATGAAGAACCTCAACAGCTTCATCAAAAGTCTGGACAGTGTTATGAACCACAGACTGCAGGTTTATGCTGAGCTTAGAAGGCAAGTAGTGAACCCACAGCTTATTGTATTTATTTAGCAGTGATATACCTCCTGTGCAAAACCTTGTTAGAGCATCTGCACTGCCGATGAAAATGTGACAGAAGACTCTTACATGAAGTATTTTTTCTCTGTAAAATACTCCAAATGTTCTCCTGGAAGCTTACGACTAGAAGTGCTGTATTTTGTTCTGGAGGCTGTTGTCCATTTGATGCCTTTTGTCTGTCTCTCTTGATGTCTTAGGTTCCTCTCGGCCCGCTGTAAATACTACTTTGATAGCATGCTGGCCCAGAGAGGCTACAGTGGAAGTATGACCTTTGACCACAAGAATGAGACCCTTTCCATTTCTGTAAGAACATTTTATTCATCTGTCAGAGGGCACTAGAATTTTAGTGTTATATTCAAAAACGTCAAAACTTTGACCGTGAAGTGTTAATTTCTAGTATTTTAGCAAATAAAGTCTAATAGAAAGGTATTCTTCCTTGGCAGGATTTTCTCAACCCTCTGAATTCCAAGCAGTTTCTGAATGTTTTTTTGCTCCTGTCATATATTTCCTGACTGTTGGCTCATGTTTCATTGTAATATAAAGTTCTGCACCTTTATGGAAACAGCACGACCATGGCTTGAATTAGAGAGAACTCAAAAATCTTTTCTATCAAGTATAACAAACTTATAATGCCATAAATAATTAGAAAGAAAACATAAAAGTTGAATTGCTTTCATAATTTATTTTACAAAAAATTAAAAGAAAAACTGTAATCAACATTGCAACATGTATTACCACTCTCGAAAAAAATAACTTGACATACTATAGATATTTTACTAATTACATTTGTTATTAGTTTCCCCAAACTTTTTTTTTTTCTACAGAATCTGGTTACTGCAAATGACATATGTAAAACAAAGTGACTTTGATTAAATATCCTGATTTTTACCTTAGATTAGTTGTCTTTTTCTCACAAACCTAAACTAAAAGTCAGACATGATTAGTTCAAGGACCAGTGTAAATGTGAAAATTCAGTAATTCTTAAGGTTTTTCCAGTTTGTTTATGTGATAAATGATGATATTTTGGCAGTTTAAACAAAAAAGAGATGCCTTTATATCTGCCGACGGGTTTTGGAGTTCAGGGGGTTAATATTTCCTGACTAAAATACATAATAGTCTGAAATTCTTAATAAATCAAATGTCCCTGTAACCTACAGAGTCTTTTCACTCACAAGTAGCATAGATTTCTTATATATTTTCTTTTCCTCTCCTGTTTAGGTGCAGCCAGGCCAAGGAAACAAGGCTGACTTGAGCGACATGCGCTGCCTGTCTGGAGGCGAGCGCTCGTTCTCCACTGTTTGTTTTGTTCTCTCTCTCTGGGCTATCACAGAGGCGCCTTTCCGCTGTCTTGACGAGTTTGATGTTTACATGGTAATAAGAAACAGTTCTATTGACATTTTAAGTCCATTTGGATATGGGTGCATGCTAAAATGCAAACTGAGATAGTCATCAACAACAAGTAGACATTAGAAGGGGAATATGAAAGGTGCAGTTCATATGCAGTACTGTATTACACTGCATTTATCCCATAACAATGTCCTTGGGTGTTTGGTTCTATTAGGACATGGTGAACAGGAGGATATCCATGGACATGATGTTAAAGGTGGCTGCCGGTCAGCGCTACAGACAGTTCATTTTCCTGACCCCACAGAGCATGAGGTAACCGCCAACACTGCGTTTATGTTTTTATACATTTGTATATCAGAGCAGTTAGACCACCCAGATGTGATTTATTGACTTGGCAAATGAGCTATGATGGACTAAGCAAGTCAGAAGTGAAGGTTGTATGACTTCAGAGTGCTTCTTGGTCAATAAGTACCAGCTAAATAACCTCAGATTCACGTCCGTGTTGTCTTCTTTGTTTGTTTGTTTGTTTTTTCCCCAGCTCACTTCCAGAGAGCAAAATCATCCGCATCCTCCGTCTCAAAGATCCAGACCGCAGCCAAAACAACACGCAACGAAGTCAAGAACAGGATCAGTAATTTTTTTCTGCACAACACTGATGCCTGTGCTTTTAGGAACTGTGTTCAAGAAGTCTAGTCGTACGTTGGTTTCAGATGGACGTCAGTTCTGAGGGTAGTTCTTGGCCTGCTTGTTCTGCTTAGGAGGCAGTATATTAAATGTATTTTTTATTGTAACATTTATTTGAGTGACTAATAAAGTTCAAGGATTCAAGCTTCTTTATTGTCATACCAGCACACGTGTTTACATGAGATGGCACGAAATAGGCACTCGGGTCCCAAGTCCAAAAATAATAATATTAAATATAGAAAAATGTTGTTCTGATGGTATAATGTTTTTTCTAATTAAGATATCCTTTTTGGTGGTTTATTACATAATGCACCAAATTATTACATTTTCTTCATAAAAAAAAGTGCAACACCCGTATTTTGTAATAACTGGTGCAATATGTAACAACTTATTACAAAATGCGGCAAAGTTTATTACATATTGCGTTCAAGAATTTTATTAGAAAATGCAGCAAATTATTACAAAATACATATTACATAATGGATCGTTATTACATAATGCAGCGCTACATACTTGTTAAATGATTTGTAAACGGGGGCATTTAGGTAGTAAAGAATGTCACTTTTAGCAATGGAGGATGTTACTCATTAAACCAAACAACAGGGGAGTGCAGTTTTAATGGTGTTTGTAAGACTAGTGGAGGTGTTCGCACCTCACCTCAAGTACCCTTGGCTTACTTGAACTCACATGAACTACAACATTTTGACTTGGCTTGACTTTTGACTTGGATATCCAAGGTGCTGCTGATGTTGACAGTGGCAGTGTTGAAATTATTAACATATTAAAAATCTGTTAGCACCTCACTGACAATGTCATCAAAAACTGATTATAATCTTTCTACAACATTCTGTCACTAATTTCTAATAGTCAAGTGCCGATTATATGCATTTTGCCACAGTGCCTATTAAGACAGTAAGCCTTTTTGAGATCTTGGAGTTTACTGGTGCAGGCTTTTTATCTCAGTAAAAAACACATTTAGAAGCTGAGTGGGATGCCTGCACTTTATAAAGCAATGAAAAAGAGTTATGTTGTCTTTTGTCCATAACGGATACATATTGTTTAGTTTGATTCTGCCTTATTAAACTTAAGTTTTTGATCAAATCTCTTCTTTGTATTGACAATATTAGTTTGCAACATGAATCTCATGAAGAGAAATAGATTAGTACATGTGGAAATCTGGACATAAATAATTCTACTAGTATTCATGCTGAGTCCATCAACCTAAACATCTTCATATCTACTAATTGTCGGTCCACAAACCAGCTTTTACTGCTAATAACTGAACTGGTGTTGTGCAGTAGATTGTGGGAAAGTGCACTTCAAATGCAGGTTAAGTGTACTGTGTGTGAAAGTGCACCTCTAATGCTAATGACCAGAAATGTGGATGTTGGGACAGACCCTCACTTACCTCAGCTGTGTAGCTACTTACAATGCCTAAAAAGTATTCACCCCCTTTGAGTGTTTCACCCTTTTGTTGCTTTTATACATGAAATCATGGTCAATATAATTTGGCTGGTGAAAACAGATTTTTTTTACAAAACAATGTCAATTAATTAAAAATATATAGTGTAAAATAAATGTTTGCGTAAATATTCACCCCAGTTAAAGTGACTGACCTAATTCAACAGAGGTCCAGCTAGTTGATGCCAGCAGTGTCTCAAATAGTGAAATGGAGATCACCTAAGTCCAGCTGATGTGTTTCAAGGGATTGTAGTATAAAAACACCTGTGTCTGGGAGGTCCAGTCTCTGGTTCATCAGTATTCCTGCTACAATTGCAACATGAAGACAGAAGAACACTCCTAGCAACTCAGAGATCATTGACAAGTGTAAGTCAAGAGATGGCTACAAAAAGATTTCCGACTCACTGGACATCCCACTGAGTTCAGTTAAATCCATCATTAAGAAATTGAAGGAGTATGGCACTTGTTTAAATCTGCAGAGAGCTGGCCATTCTCACAAAATGAGTGACCGGGCAAGAGGAAGACTGGTGAGGGAGGCCACCAAGACACCTACGACCCCTCTGAAGGAGTTAAAAGCTTCTGTGGCTCAGATGGGAGAGACCGTACAACTGTTGCCCAGGTTCTTCATTAGTTGAAGCTGTATGGGAGAGTGGCAAAGAGAAAGCCACTGTTAAAAAAAGCTCATATGAAATCTCACCTGGAATTCTCCCAAAGGCATGTGGGAGACTCCAAGGTCAATTGGAAGAAGGTTCTTTGGTCTGATGAGACAAAAATCTTGCTTTTTGGCCATCAGACTAGATGCTATGTTTGGCGAACACCAAACACTGCTCATCACCCCAAACACATCTTCTCCACTGTGAAGCATGGTGGTGGCAGCATCATGATTTGGGGATGCTTCTCAGCAGCAGGTCCTGGAAAGCTTGTAAGGGAAGAGGGGAACATGAATGCTGAAAAATATTGCTAAATCCTGAGAACTAGGACTTGGAAGAAGATTTATTTCAGCAAGACAGCAACCCCAAGCATACAGCAAAAGCTACACAGAAATGGTTCAAAGACAAGGTGAATGTTCTGGAGTGGCCAAGTCAGAGCTCAGATCTCAATCCAATCGAGAATTTGTGGCTGGACTTGAAAAGAGCTGTTCACGCTGATCCCCGAGCAACGTGACAGAGCTTGAGCAATGTTTGCAAGGAAGAATGGAGAAGAATTACGTGTCCACACGTACAAGGCTGATTGAGACATATCCACACAGATTCAGTGCTGTGATTGCAGTCAAAGGTGAATCTACTAAATACTGACCTGAAGGGGGTTAATATTTATTCATTTACTTTACCTTATATATTTTTAATTAATTGACATTATTTTGTAAAAATCTGTTTTCACTTTGATATTAAAGAGTTTTGTTTTTTTTTGTTTTTTTTTGCAAATTCTTGTCAAAAAAGCCAAAAAATATATTGACCATGCAACAAAACAAAAGGGTGAAACATCCAAGGGGGGTCAATAGTTTTTATAGGCATTGTAAGTCACCAGACAAAAGTCATTTCGATTAAAACATCCACTGGAGACTTTCAGACCTGTTGAGGTCAGTCTTGAGAGGAGGAAGGATTTACAACTTTAAGGGCTCTGTGCCAAAGCCTCTATATAAGGCGGACCTGTGGAATGCACTTCCACTCATGCACATAACGTCTGCTGACAACATACCTGACCTCCCGAGGAACCTGGTGCCTTTTCCTGCATCTCTGAGAAGTGCGACAAGAAGATAACATGAAGCCCAAATCTCTTGCATCGAGGCTGTTTGACAGGAATTCAGCAGCAGCTGCTGAGGCTCTGAATGTCGGGGCAGCAAAGTATCAACGGCTTGTGGACTGTGTTGATCAAACAGAGACACCAAGTCAGTCTTTCTACGATAATGTCAAAAAAGTCGCTGCCAAATGCAGACAGAATGAGAAGTGCCAAAAAGAAGTACACTTCGCCTCTCTGCAGGAAATGTATGAGCCACTGGTGGATGATGAGGCAAGAGTCAAAGCAAAAGAGGAGAAGGAGCAAAAGAAGAAGGAAAACTACAAAGAAGTGAAGAGGGTGGGTGCGCTTTCCTGTTTATTTTAACACAGATTTCCTAAAATGTAAATAATCACACTGTTCTCATGTTTTATTGTAGTCTAATGGAGATCCCTTTTCTCATAACTATTTGTCTTTTCTTTGTAGCTCCAGTGTGGGTAAGTTAAAGTGTTTTCAGTATGGCATCAATCAGCCTCAATCAGAATGTTTAAATAGACCTAATTATTAAGAATTCTGATCTGTTGCCAGCATGTGAAGTGTCCTGAAAGTCAGATTTCTAATTTTGCTGAGTTCACAAATCACAAAAATACCAAAATACCATGAGCTTAAAGTTAAACAAGCATGATCATCTTTTAATATCACTGGGATTGTTCTACAATCACACTAATAAAAATGTGTTTTCTTTGGCAACCAGCAGCAGCTCATCTTGGATTGCTGTCCTAAATCCTGGGCTTAACTGTAGTCAGTGTTTATTGGCACTAAAGACCTTGTCTGCTCTGTGGTATCTGTCAGGAAACAAAAGACAATGTTCACGTCAGGACAGACAGTTCAAAGGTGCTCTACTTTGAAAAACAGCCTGCTTCCAGTCCAGGACAGACTGATATATAACCCACAGTCACGAGTGACTGATAAGGAATTGGCTTGATGAAATTTGACACACACAATTAGTAATATTCTTTAACCAGTGACCAAACACATTTGTTTATACTTAACTATGGGTGGTGCAATATACCAGTATTGATGATTGCTGTTTGAATAGTAAAACACTGATGTTATATTAATATTAAACTGTTATGTCTACAGATTGTCTCTCTATCCCACTACAGTTGTATTTCCATTATATTTATTTTGCCAAAAATGAAACAAAACACACTAAAAACAAAATTTAAGATGAACTTGAATAATAGCATTTTTTTTTTTTAATGGATCTTGTGATAATATTGTAATCGTGAAGTCTTTCAGCCACGATAATCATGTAGTGAAAATCTGATGTTATAACATTATTACACTATACTGAATAGTAACTGAGTTGGATTCGTCTTTGAATAAATGCTATAAAAAAGGGTCCTATCGTACTATTTATTATTTTTAGATATTTTACATGACATTGTTTTAGCATTAGACTAAGCTTCCAAATAAATATACAGTATATGGGTGTACATGCAGCATACTTCCATCCCTTTGCTTCCCTTTTTAAAATTTATTTAGCGCCAGTTCACAACACAAGTCAACTCAAAGTACTTCATATAGAACAGTAAAGACCTTTATATTATAGAGAGAAACCCAACACAAAAGATTTCCTTTGAGCAGCTCTTTGGTAAACAGTGGAAAGTAAAAACCAAAAAATGTCCCTTTAACAGTAAGAAACCTCCAGCAGAACCAGGCTCAGGGAGGGCAGTCATCTGCCTCGACCTGTTGGGGTGAAGGAAAAGCCCTAAAACAATTATTTCCCCTATCTATTTTTTAAATTAAATTAGTAAAGACGGTATTCCACTGTGATTTTTAACATTATGTTTGTTTGCAACATTTAATATTAAATGAATATAAACCTAAAAAGTACAAAGCAAGAATATTGTGGTCCAGTAAAGACACTTTTAAAAAGAACTTTACACTGATCAAACTTTTGTCTTTTCTTGTAGTTCCAGTGTGGGTAAGTGGAAATATGTTCTGCATCTATTTTTTTAAACATATCAATCAGCCTCATTCAAATTATTCTGATATTATTTAAAATTTTTGAAAAAAAAAAATGCTGAAAACACTGTTCATTCAAAATAATCATTATTTCTTCTTCTCAGATAATCTGATCAAGTCAAATACCACCAAGAAAATAATCACCTTTCCCCTTCCCGAAATAATATAATTTGTACAGTGTGTTTTATTATGATGCTGCATGCTTCCCTATCCGTCAAAAAAAATTTAATTGGAAATTAATATGTGTTATTCTGTTTTGTTATTGTTTGTTTTTTACAGATGGATTGTAATTTAACAGAGTTTGTATTGTAATTCAATATATCGTTTCTGTAATTTGACAAAACGGGAAAAATCTGTAAAATAACTTGAACTCTTATTCAAAAAAATGTTAAATAATATACATTTTTTTACAGTGTGGTCATCAAAGGAGAGCTCTTCTGCAGCTGAAGTACTTATAATCTGGGGTTCAGACCTGCTGTTCAGACCTAGATGTTGGTGAATGTTTGTAATTTAGCTCTAACCTGTTGTGGAAAAATCCAGCTCAGTCTGTAGGGCAACTATCCCAGTATGACCTCCTTTGTTTACTAACTGCTTTATGACCTGCGCTCACGTGTGACTTGTAAGGAAACTAGTTGCAGAACGTGATTAATATTATTACTAGAGGCTAATCAGTGACCAGACACAGAACATTAACAGACACTCATAAATCTGGGAAAACATCTTGAAGAATGTCAGGTAAACAAACCATAAATGACAGGTGAATGTTAACCCTTCAGTGCCTATGTGCAACTTTATCACTAGTAGACAGAGTTAATGCTACCATTAAATTGAGAAAGCAGGGTTTATTTTGGCTTTGTTTTTGTAAGACACGTGACCTCCTGCATCCGCTACAGCCAGCCAGCCCTTTCCTGTTCAAACAGCACAGAAGACAATAGAGTTCATGGGACTTCTTATTTAAACTTTAGGCAGGACAAGAGTGAACCTTTCCTCCTGCTGTGCTTTTGTTCTGAAGCACCAAATATGCAGCTTTAAAATCATGTCCTGACTCAGATCCTAATCTCATATTATTATAACCTGCTTTTTTGGAAGTCACCAAAGGCTCACAAAGCATCTATCATCCGAATACTCTGGGAATAAATATAACAACATGACTGTGTGGGGAAACAATCACTGTGAACCAACTTTAAGCTTGTTTCTTTTACATTCTCTTTTGAATGACAGAACAGATTACTCCAAGTATAGATGATTAGATTATTGTTAATAATAAGTTTGCTGATCTCTTTGTCTTTCAGAATGTGGGCAAAGCACTTCGCTACACCTGGAAATGTCTCATGCTTGGCCTGTACAATTTTGCCCTTGGATACTCTAACCCGATCACAGTGGCAGCTACTTTTGTCCCTGACTTTTACCAAGACAGACACAGAACCTGAGTGGAGCTGCGTGGTTCTCTTCCTGTTTGTTTTCTGTACATCACCGCTAACCCATGGACACTGACCAAAGAATTTGGGTAACACTTTTAGAATAACGATCATTTTTTAAGATATTTATAAGCTATTAGTAGATATTAGTGGATAGTTAACTAATTATGAACAAATCACTTATATACATTTGTAAATGATTATTAAAATAGTTATAACTAAAGTTTTACAACATTTATATATGATTTATACATTATTAAAAACACTGCATCAACATTGTTTGTACGTGATTTATTCATCATCAACTAATGTTATTTAATTTGTCGGAAAACATTTTTTGAATTATTTAAGAAAATATTCTTTGATTAACTACATGTATTGAGTTTTTCATGGTTAAAAAATGATTTGTTATGTCAGTATAAATCATGTGTTAAGTCTTTGTTTCTGTTTATTATCAAACCATTTCTATACATTTACAACTTATTAGTACATCATTTGTGAATATGCTACTTTAACATTCAGAAGTGATTTGTAGATCAATTTTCTGTACCATTTGTTTATTCATATTTAACAAATGATTTGTTAGACATTCATCTATACATTATTTTCAGATGTTATTATGTCCCTTAATCTAAAGTGAAAACTATTCATTGTTTACAAATGTCTGTTAATGTTTATAATTGATTTGTGGATCTTTTACTCACCTCTTATGAACGATCTGGCTTTTATGAATTAAAATACGAAGCAATTACTAACTTGTCTTTTCATGTTTAAGAAAAATGATTTGTTAGACATTCATAAAAAATCTATAAATCATTTGCAGATGTTATTATGTCCCTTAATCTAAAGTGAACCTTATTCATCATTAACAAATGTCTATTAATGTTTGATAAAGATTTGTAGACTTTTTAATCACATGCAATAAATGTTGGAGACAACTTTGGGATCCATCCTTCCTTGTGACATCAAACAGTGACAGAATTAGGAGTACAGAGTATAAGAGTATAAAACATTTTATTAAAACAAACACAGCAACCAATATTTTTGATCTTGCAAAAAATGATTTGTGTCAAATCGACTTCCTCACAGCTTTCCCCCTGTGGTTGTCCTGCTGACACCTCTTGGATTATACAATAAGAAAAATAAGGTCATGGCCATTGGTTTACTACCCTACCAGGAATATGACAGTTACTCCAGTATAGAGCTTGTAATGAACACTGATAACACGGTAACACATTTTTAGCAACATAAAACCACATCTCCACATTAAAAACCATTACCACATGATGCACAGAATTATATTTACAACATTGCTTTACTGCATGAAGCAGGGACTTTCGGCAAATTCAGTACTCTAACTACACCCAAAACAATACATACCACATGCACAATCATCACAAAATTTAAAAAAGAAGTTTCAAACCAAATAACCTAACTTTCATTGATTTATCTATTTGCACGTATGCTTTTCCAACTCTTAAAAGTCATTTTGTTATTCATATTAATAGTTTAAACTAAAATCCTGATGTCTTGTTGCAGGTTATAGTTTACTGTAAAGTTAAATTAAATATACTTTCACCCCACCAGATTTGCAGAGATATGCTGCAGCTACTTGGTTAATATCATAAAATTGGGCACATAGTGTGTAACATGGCTCTTTGCATTGATACGGAAGCCTCTAAATGTTCTCCTTAAGCTGAAATCATGCACTTACTAACCATTAGATCCACTTACATGCCTTTTTTCATTTGGAGAATGTTTTTATCTAGCGACTAGCTGGTCTTTTCATGTGTGCAGACGGATAATGATTGCATGTGGTAACTACAGCAGGTAAGCAATAACAGGAATTTACTGTAACTCCAGAATAAAGTGATTGATTTACAAAGCAGGAAAGATCATTATCAGTCAAGGAAATGGAAATAACCAGTAAAGTGGATTCCCACAGTAAGACGGAGGCCCAGCCACCATCTTCTGTCAGAGTTGAGCCACTTTTTTCCAGGATGTTTTTTAATTTCCACAACTGTACAAGCTCTGCTGGATGATGGACAGAACTGTAGGTAATGATGATTAGCAGGTTTTGACTATAGAAATGACTGTGGATTCTAAGTTTACGAGGATTCTCTGTTGGGAACAGAATAAGATGAATTTGAAGGTAGTCCCAAACAATTCCAGCGTTTATGTATAAGTTTGATCATTTGTAAAGGTTTTGAAAGTCATGATATTTGTCAGTTGGGGTGTATTAAAGCTTTAATGTGTGTGCACCAAAATACAAATTTCCATTTTCTTCTTAAGTGGTAAACGGTGAGGGACAATCAAACTGTATAATATGAGATATATGAAATTTTAAAAGACAAAAACAATAAAGAAGAAAATTAAGAATAATAACAAAACACACATTAGCAAAAGAAATGTTTTTAACGTGTAATTTTGTTCAGAAACTCTGGTTTTTCTTTAAAAAAAAAAAAAAATCTAAAATGTAAAATCATGACGGAAAACCTGGGCGTCTCTGCTACGTCATCCAAATGCGACTTGAAGTCCTGCTTCCGCGGTCCTGGTCTGTTTACATGACACTTAGCTAAGCTCCGATCTGTTTTCTGAAAATGACGGAACAAAAAGCACAGAATATCAGCTCCATTCCCATCGACGGGTTCAGCAAATTAAGAATAACGTCGATATGGACGTTTCTCATGTCGGTAAGTCACATTTGTATTTCCCCATTCGAGAGGCTCTGTGCTGAGCGAAACGTTAGCCGTCACAGCTAACAGATGCTTTTGATTTTAGAGGAGTTTGTAACGTTATGTTTATGTTCAGGTTGAGTTTCTACTACATTTTGTGTGGTTTTGCAGGTGCAGTGGTCAGAGCCGTGGCTCATCGGCCTGTTGATGTTTCATGTTGTGTGTTTGTTCCTGACTGTGGTGACCTGCAGGTATTACAGAGCTCAGATCTGCCACTTTCTGCTCATAGGTATGTATTACAATTACCTCTGTAATACCTCTAATACATTTAGTCTATTTATTAAGCTACACAGGTGATACATTTAATATAACAATGACCAACTCGCAAATACATACATTTACACACATATATTAAAATACACAACGAGAAAGGTTGACACACATTAAATATAGAAAACTAGTAAAATGCAGAGGCACATGGAGGCCGAACAGGGCAAAGCTGCTAAATGGAGGGCGAAGGGGCTCCATTATCAAAGTATGTTCGGCTGTTGGTGAGTTAGGGAGGAAGCACATTTTTTCATGTCTGACCACAGTGTGCTGTGTGAAAGCAAACGCAGGTTCAACTGCTTCTAAATTAGATGTAATCAGATCAGCCACAGCATTATGACCACAGACAGGTGAAGTGAATAACAATGATCATATTGGTACTATGTGATGTTCTGCTGGAAAACCTTGGATTTTACCATCCGTGTTGATAAGACTTAGATACCCAAATAAAAATTGTCCCAGAACAAGCACACTCCCTCATGCAAATGGCAATCCCAAATGTCACTGGCCTACCACTGCAGGAAAATGCACCCCACCACATGGCAAAAACATCAACCAATCAGGAACATCTTGAGGAACATGACAATGGCCCAAGATGTTGATTTGACCTCTAAACTTTGTGAAGTCCTACAATTGCACTCTTGTTCCAGGGTCTCAAGCAGCCTGAGCCAAACTCAGATGGTGCAGAGGCCACAGCTTTGTGTTTCCAGTGGAAGAGAAACCTGGAAATCCATCGTGCCCAGCAGACTTCCAACCCAGACACAGATGACCTGGGTTTAAGGAAGACATCATCACACCCTTTAGCACCCAGTCTTGCCCCCCATGTACAAGACACCTACAAGTGACCACTATCGCCTTGAAAACAAATTTACTAACATGTTTCTCAAGAAACAAATGTTACACTGATTGTTTTCATGACAGTAATAAAGATGTGAAACCCACTAAACTTTCAGCTTTTTAAGATTGTCTGACTCAAAGACACATCAGCAGTGTAGATGCCATGAAACATTCAGTATTAGAGCTGATATTTGATATAATACTGGACATGCACACTAAAATGAGGCATTGCATCTCTGGTGTGTGATTCTGAAAGAAAATCGTTGCCATTTCATCTCTTTATTTTAGATATTTATAATAAAATCACCAAAAGATGATGGGCATATGTGTTGTTAAAATACCATACAGTATTATTACAACCATAACCACCGTACTGACATGAAAAAAATAAAGCACTATACAGTAAAACACTCAAAAACACACTGTACACGTGATACAAAATAAGCATTTACAATGTGAATTATGAAAACAATAAAAAAGTAAATAGCTTAGTTTCAGTTAAACAAGAGTAGCTCACATTACAGACACAGAACTGTCACTTAAAGCAAAGCGTTATGTCTACAACATTCACCCTCTGTAGCACACAGAACCCCTTATAAGTTCAACAGTCAACAAAATTCAACAGTAAAAACAGTCATAAAGGTCACATTTGTATCGCATATACATACACCTGTAATGTCATCAAAATAGTACGTCTTCTTCTCAGTATAATACACTCTAAAACTTTCTTTCCTGATCACTTGTACTGATTATCTAGTTTTAAAACAAGTGAAAGACAGTTTACCTGCTACTTACAAGCTTGTCAGTGTGTTGAGGAATGGCAATGATAAATCAAATTAAATAACTCATTTTCATTTGCCTCATTAGTTAGACAGGCTTACAACAGTGATGTCCTCAAAGCATTTAGGCCACTTCAAACAAACAAAAGTGAAGTGAAGACGGGAACTGTGTCAAATAGTGCAACAATTTCTACAAATTAGCTCAACTGTAAAGAGTTTAAAAACTGTGAAAGTGAACAGTAATCAATCACTGCTTCAGTATTTTAGGAACTGATAAACAATCTGCTGTATCTTAATATCAGCGTGTCATAAAGTATGTATGTGTTACATACAGTAAAAAGGACCTGCCAGGATTCTGTTTTGATTATGAGACTGGATCATGTCAGCAGGTGAAAAATCACAAACTCATACCAGGGTGTGTAGTAAAAAGTGAAAATGTTCCAGAAAATCTTATAATATAAAAGAGTTTCAAGATAAATATGTGAATACAAAAATTCTCAAAACAATTTGTTGACTGATTATTTAGCATTATCCCTCTGCATTTAGAGTGAATGAATTGTTTTTTCTACAGGGTGAAATGCCTAGAATGAGCTCAGAGCTTATGGGTCAGTCCTTAGTAAAATCTTTACGAGTTGACATTATTCTTTTTTTCTGATTATTTAGAAC
>OMNN01042191.1:0-12245 GCA_900302755.1 Chromis chromis
TACTTTTCTCTCTATCTGTAGTCAACACTGTCATCTCGAGCAATGTCCCACCCACAGCTCAATCTGATTGGTTAAACATCACAAGTTATAGCCAATCAACACTGAAAGATAAAAGTTCTCATTCAATTTAGTAAAAATAATTCAAATTATTCAAAATTTTGACACCAAGATTTTCATTTCTACTGCATATGTACGTCTATTATGAATATCGGTCCTCTTGATTGCTCATATTTGATATTAATATAGGCCTTTGATGGCTCTGGCAAAAATATAAAGACTAAAACTGCAGGGCATCATCATCCAGAAGCGAACTGTTTTGGTCAAACATATGAATGTTCAAGTACATAGAACTAGCTATTATACCTGCTAGCATGGAGCTGGTAGTATTATACTAATATGCTTGACAAGGAAGAAGAAGATTTTTGCCACTGGAATATCTCTGAGTTTGTAAAATCCATACTTAGAGGTGAGACATGTGCTGTGTGGTAGTTTTGCCTTAAACTGGACCTCCTGGTCCACACCAGTATTTCTGCATCTCACACCTGCAGCAACTCGCCCACACTAACACGAACACAGACCCTGGAGATGTGTTCACTTGGGTGGAAGGTGATCTTTAACATGCTGCTATATATGGCCAGAAACAGGTGAAGTAAGTTTGTGATAAAGTTTGTTTGGACTAAACAGAGAAAGTTTGTTGTCTTAGGTTGAGCAACGACACTTGAATCCCAGCAGTGATCGCGTCTGATGTTGACAGGGCTCCTGCTGCTCACCACTTTTAAAAATAGGAGAGTTTCCTTTACAGCTAGGCCGATGAAGACCTGACTTTTAGATTTGTTTACTCGCTAGACTTGTGTGTCACTCAGCACTGGAAACAGCACATAAGATGGAAAACATTTGGGCCTGAATGAAAGGTGAGCAGCCCTCCCTTTTCTTTTCTCCTCTGTCTCACTTTCTCTCCCTCTCCAGTCTCCCCCTCTCTCTCCTCCGTCTCCCCCAGGCCCGCGTGTCGCCTTACCCAGGGGTTTAGCCCCTAATCACCCACAGCTAGTGGGAGGGAACCGGAGACTTCCAGCTGGCTGCCTCGTTATTGCAGACTCCTGGGACACACATTCCTCCACACACGAGCTAAACACACACACCACCTCATATATGCTTACCGAGGCATTTGCTGTTATCTCTTGGCATCTCTCCATCCACGTCCCCCCCAACCTCCCACACAACTCGATCCTGCCAAGGCCACAGCCTCGCCACGTAAACTGAATAACAGAAGGAGGCTTACCACAAGGGAGGGCCAAATCTCTGGCACGTCCTCTACTCCAGACCAGTTTAAACCAGTCTTAAATATTGTCATCATCTATACACTCAGGCGTACATCTATATGTGACAGTGTCGACCATCTTTCTCTTTCAGGAGGGATCCGTATGATTACCCAACGCACTCTAGGGCTGCGCCAAGAGATCCAGGCCCCTACCCGGGCAGCTACCACGACCCTCCAGCTCCCAGCTACCCCGGGCGAGTGCCACTTCCTCAGTCCCCCTCCCAGCAGGCACCCAGCAGTCCACGCTACTACCCCTCATCTCCCCACAGCGGACAGCAGCACCGTGCAGCAGTAAGGCAGGACATCCCACCTTCTCCTGGAGTGGGCCGGAAAGGGCGACAACGCTACGACGGCCACCGGCAGCAAAGCCCCGGCAGGTTCCCCAGAGCGCACTACGCCAGCCCCGATCGCTACAACTACGAAGATGGAAGGCAGCCCGACCCGAGACGGAAGAGCCCCGCCATAGGTGCCGTCTGAAAGGTCGCAACCTCGCCGAGAATTTGGAATCTCCAAAGTTGCCAGATATGAGAAACATATCAGCTGGACTACCAACGTGCGCAATTAGATGAATTAATTTATATGATGAGGAGGTTTGTGTGTATATACATGTTGGAGCTGCCTGTGTGTGTGTGTGAAGGTATATAACATGATGCAGATTATTTTATGAAGAAATTAAGGGCAGTTCAGTTAATTCCACTGATAAATAGCGTATACATAGTGCCAAATGTTGTATAAAATCAAATCTATAAGCAGTGCTGACTTGCACTTTGCACAAACTGAAGGAAATAAAGAGGGATCACCTTGACCAGTCAGACTGCTGTAACACAACAGAAGCAGGAAGGTGAAGTCGACAAACAGGAGAAGGAAGAAACCCCCTCCTTCAAAGTGTCTTCTTGCCCTTGATGTTTTGTCGCTTGGACTTCCTCTACATCCTGCTATCACACTGGGATTTTTTTTTGCTTGTATTTTTGCCTTTGATTACTCGGATGTGGCTGATATATTCACAGGACAAGCGTGTAATTGCATTGCAAATGAGTTTATTAGTGATATTTTTGTGTTTCTAATCAAATGTACAAATCCTGATCCACACTATAGCTATAACTTATGTGACTCTTCGAACTCTGTGCAGCTAATAAAGAGCTTAATTCAACATTTTATCCTTTGACGTATCATCGCTAAAAGTCACTGCACTGAACCCTAAATGTGTAATGGTGGTTTGATTGAAGCATGCATGATTTTTATACAGATATTTTGCATTAAATACTTCCCATCCTGTGCTATGTCACTTCATTTCACCCCAGTTCTGCTTCACTTCACCGCTTTGGCCGGAGTCAAACTGCGACTACGGCATGAGTCATCACTTTAAAAAATTCATTACAGTATTAATCTTAATTTCTCTGAGCACAATCTCTAGATAAATTTGCCCTGTGAGATGACTGATAAGAGTAGCCAGCATTCTGATAATGACTAAATCATCTTCAACAATTAGAAGCAGGGAAATCTCCACTAGAAAATGATTACTGCCCAATTTGCTCTCAGAAATAAAGATGGCACTGATTGGTGAAATTAGACTTGAAATGGGGAATAATTAGAGTGTGGAGAAGGCGTTTTTCTATCAGTTAATGTTTAATTAGCGTCAAGGCCAACAGGGACCGGGCCTCTGCTGATCCGTCTAGTCTCTGCATTGCGTTGACCCTCTGCTGTCTGAGCTGAAATAGACCTTTTAAACCAGCCAGTGCAGGTAGATAAATGTTGATCAGTCGCTTTATTTAAACCAATTTTCAACAAATGAACTCCTTTCCCGGGGCGATGATCCGAACCGGCTTTAGGGGAGCTCCAGCTTTTCTGACCAGGAAAAAACAAATGCGTGTTATTACACATTTCTATTCATATAGCACTTGTCAAAACAGCAAAACAATGCTTTCCAGAATAGATAAAAGCTACGACAGGAAAAAGGCAGCTGTCTGCAGATCATCCTGTGATGACAAAACCGGCAGAAACGGTGCAAAATGACTACTAATACCTCGAGGCTAAATCGAGCACATGCAATCCACTCTAATCTACATCAGATCCGATCAACGACATGAGTAAATACGAGCAAAAACTGAAGGTTAGGTCTTTTAAGCCTTCAGACTGACGTATTTCATTCAAGACCCACAAAGCATGTCTGCATGTTTTAGTTAATTAACAGTCGCATGTCTTTAGCATTATGAAAGGCATGCCGTGGTATTACCATGCTGATGGTATGGTAATGGAATTATGCCATGGTAATGCAGGCATGGAACATTGTAAAAAGCTCCCTTTGGTGCGCTGATTAAAGACATTCCAGTGTCTAAATTTGTCAGCTGATGATCAGTTCTGGACTATTCTGTCAATGTATAATAAAATCCACAAGACAAACAATGAAAGAACGTCTTTTTTAAACCAATCCCTCTAAAAAAAATATCTCAATACAATAGCTTTTATTAAAAATAAAGGCAGCCTCATGTTCTGCATGTTGTTGCATCACAAAGTCAATATTTCACCAGAGCAACGTAGCCAAAATGACAAATATAATGTCTCAGAGTGATGCTGAAAACTAGCCAATGTATTTGTTACTTCTAGGCTGGACTACTGTACTTCCTTATTATCAGGGTGTCCCAAAAACTCTCCAGTTGATTCAAAATGCTGCAGCAAGAGAGATCATATTTCCCCAATGTTAGCTCTCTTCACTGGCTCCTAGAAAACAAAGGATAGGATTAAAATCCTTCCCCTCACATAAAAAAAGCCCTTAATGACCAAGCTCCAACGTACCTTAAAAACCTCATAGTATAATATTATCCCAATGGAGCACTTCACTCTCAAACTTACTTGTAGTTCCAAAAGTTTCCAAAAGCAGAACAGGAGCCTTCAGCTATCAGGCTGCTCTGCTGTGAAATCAGATCCCAGTTTAAGTTCAGGAAGCAGACATCGTCTCTGCTTTTTAGATTTGGCTCTCTCTTTTTTTTTTTGGTAAAGCCTATAGTTAGAGCTGCTGAGGTGACCCTAAACCATCCCTTAAATATGCTGCAATAGACCTAGACTGTTAGTCCCATGATACTCTCTCCCCTCCATCGCCATGCTATTGTTGCATGTCCTAAACTTTTTGGTCTTCTCTCTTTCTGTGTTCTCTAGCTTGTGCTTTTTCCTCTGTAGTCTCTCTCTTCCAGTAGCTTTCTGAAGGAATCATTGGCTCCAGAGCTTTCTGGACTGCAGTTTCTAGGCTCATCAACCTGCCCAGTGTGTACTGCTTATTCTTTATATTGCTGTTCATCATTTACCCTTACCCCAACCTGTCGAGGCAGACGGCTGCCGTCCCTGAGCCTGATTCTGCCGGAGGTTTCTTCTTGATAAAAGACACACTTTTCTCTTGCAATTGTCAAGTAAATTTGAAGTGAAATTTTTAAATGTTGCAAAAAAAAACAACAAAAAAATTATTATTCTTGGTTCCATTGGAGAGAACTTGGATGTGTCGTCAAAAGGTGGCAGTATAGGCTGAAGAAGCCACAAATACAACCAGTTCTTTGCCAGCTACTAAAAAGACTCAAAGAAGAAGAAGAAGCAAACAAAACGTTGGCATCTACAAGAGAAAATGGAAAGAAGCCTTCAGGAATTGCTTTCAATCGGGCAAGTTGTAGTGATTCTTTATTGTGAGCTGGTGTTGGATGTGATTCATGCTGTCTGGAGACGAAGACAACGAAAGAAGAGGAAACAGCTGATCAGTTGTGAGTGAAATGTTTGCCATGTCAGAACTCTTTGAAAAGGGTGTTTCACAATATGTGCATTAGAAGATGTCAAAAACCACCTTCCAATGCAGTACTTCAAAGTGTGCATAAATACATTATATAAACATGGCTACCTTTGCCAAGTGCTTGCTTAAAGGGAATCATTGTGTTTCTCTCCATAACATAATAATGTAACGCCACATTATGTGAAGTGCCCTGAGATGACTTGTGCTGTGTATCGCTGCTGCTACATGAATAAATTGAGTTATTTCGATAAATCAAAGCTGAAACCTCCAGTTCCTCAGTAAGCAGTGTGCCAATATCTCCCCTGCAGATCAGCGAGGGCCACGTCTTCTCTCATTCACACTGAGGGCAGAGCAGCTTCCAGCACTTAAGCTGGCTTCACTGGCTATTCGCTGTACTTAAAAGAATAAAGCACGCAGTAAACATCCTCCTTCAAGTGCTTGTGGTCAGTTTGCTGCCAAAGATAATAAACAACAGCAACTGAATATCCAGGAATTAATTGCATTTTACATCCATTAAACAAAAGCTTTGAAATCACTTGTCAGGAGTGCTTGGCGGTAACACCCATCTTAGTGGAATTACCCTTCCATCCGCAGTTTGTGTGATCGCTTACAGCCCTCGTCTCATGAGTGTCTCCTCTTTGTTCGCGGTCGTCCAGAAAGAATCCCTCCGCATGACTCTCGGCCTGGCTGCGGTCATGGGCAGTTGATTCGCTGACAGACATATCTTCATGCCTCATATCAGCTCAAACGTTTGCCACGTGAAGGAAGTTTCCCCACTGCATGACCTTCGATGTCAAGAAAGGACCCTTCCTTTAAGAGCCGTTTATCTATTCTCCGCACGCCTTTGTTGAAGTTCCTCGACGATCTTTTTTGGAAATCCACTTTCCTGTTTTATGAGATGCGTGAATTAATTTGACATCTCATAAGCCCACGTTTTGGTTGCAGTTCTGGAAAGCTCAAAAAAAAAGAAAAAGAAAGAAAGCCGAAGCACGCGCCGTTCCCCAGTCGATTGTCATGAACCTGCAGGTTGTGGGAGAATTCCCTGGTTATGTTCTCTTAGCATTACCTATTCTGCTGGCGCCCCTGTTGAACACCTTAGCTTGTTAGCATGTGTCAATCAAAAGCCGTGCTCTGGGGAGGGCAAAGTGGAGAGCTGAGGCGGTTATCTCGCTGCCGCACAGCTCCCAAAAAAGACAGAGCAGGAAGGGGGGAGATAGAAGGGGAAAGATGGGAGGAAAAGGGGGGTTATACAGTAGATAGAGTGTAAGGACCCTTTGCAGAATGAAGGTATGGGTGAGCGCCCACGCTGACCTCGGCCTGCTCTCGCTTCCCCCCCCTTTCATCCTCTTCATTAAAGGCACATTCCACCGTATTAGCCTGCTGTCCTTCTGTCCTTCACCTGCTGCCATTCATTTCAATTCAGCCCTCGTTAAGGCATCAGGAATCGAGTGTAGTCGGAGCGGGCCGAGCGGAGCTTCTCATTTAATTATACAGTTCATTAGAAAGCCGCCCTCTCTTCCCTCCACAGGTCTGAGACAGGCCATGGGAATAGCTGGTGGCTAATGTGCAGTTTAAACGGCCTGAATATGGAGATTGGTGGAGTTATGGATTACCGTTACCCGTTAGCCTGCCCTTCACCCACCTCATCCGCTTTTATGTCTGCTGTGTAGCCTTTTGATACAGTATCACTCAACTTGGAGTGTGCTCTTTCAGCCAGCATGTTTGTTTGATATTGTTCATGAACTGTGAAATTGAATTTCCACAGTTGGGCTGATATTGGAAATAATTTCATATCCTGTGCAATATTCGTGCTTGGTTTCACCTTGTGCTGTGTTTAAGACATCCATTTTTACTTAATGTCTCTCTTTTTTTTTTTTTTTCTTTCGGAAAAAAGTCGATACAGCAACGCGGTTAATTTAGACCATATTTACCCTAAAAGCAATGTTGGCTCGCTGGCTGCCTCTCCGCTCGCCCACACACCACAGCCGAGCCACCAACCACCATCTTTTACACCAACTGTCGCCATGGCAACGGGGCCGCCGCTCCTGGCACAGCAGCCCCCCCACCCCACCCCACTTTCAGAGCTGATGACATCGTCGTGGCAACAATGAAAGGTTCATACATCCCATTATGGAGAAAAGCAGGGTTTTTTCTTTTTGGGCAGGGTCACTGTGCCCCTGAAACCTCACGTACTGTATAATCCCTTTATTCTTTGTACCAACTGATACATAGGGAAGCTTGAAAAGTGGCCGGTTAACAAACACACAACCTATATTCGGTTCCATGCAAACATTTCTTTCTCTTGATAGCGACATCGACAACATTCAGCGAGTCTTTTTGAAACATCAGCGTGACACCAGTTTGTAGGCCTGATCCCTGTGGGCTCACACCTGAATAGAGCAGCAGTGTGTTCCCTCCCAGGATGAGTGAGCCGCATTGTTTATTTGCTTTCTCGGCTAAGGAGGCTCCGAGCTGTTGGATGGATCTCTGCCTCTGTACCCTCCTTCACCCCCTTCCCCTCCCACCAGCCTGGCATCCAAACCCTCCAGAATCCTCCTCTTTATATATCTCTCTCTCCCAACCCTCTCAGCTTTCCCATCGCTCCAACAATGAAAAAAAAACCACCAAAAAAGCGCCGGTGTTAACTCGGGCCTAGCAGCGTGGTTCACTGGGTTGTGATGTGGCCAACAACAGCTGAAGTCCGTGACCCCTGGACCCCATCCATCAGGCTTTCAGCACCAGCCCTGGCCTCTGACACACACAAAACTTCAGCCAGGGAATGGAAGCACGCAACTGGGAAATGCATCAATGTCAGCGAGACACTGGAACCATATAAAATTATATATATGCACGACGGCCAACTCTTAACATGCATGCAATACAAATGTGTCTGCATGCACCGGTGCAGTTGTGCATGCGAATATGAAGTTATAAACGTTTCCAAAAGCAAGCTGAGTTGTCCATCATGCACACACTCCTTGTATATTACATCCTAACACATACATGTCTCCCACACGCACACCTGCTGTCAGCTTCGACACACACAAACCGTCTTCACATCCTCTGCCCCTCCACACACATGTTAGCAATATGTGTGTGGCAGCGGCTCAGCTGACCGCCTGGCAGTCACTGTGAAATTGGCGCCCTTCTCATACAGATGCCAGGTGTTTTGCTTGGCAGTCGGGGGCTGCTGGGGGTGAGCTTGTGTCAGGAGTGTTGGGTTGCTATGAGCGGCAGGGAGAGGATGGGGGTAATATGTTACGTGTCCCTGTTAGCTCGGCCGCTCGGCTAAGATGGAGCCCTGCCAGGCCCGGGAGGAATTAGACACCGCTGCATTTCTGTAGGAAACACTGCGTGATATATAGTGTTTGCTCTAAACCGGGTGTATCTCAGGTGATTCCCCGAATACTGCTGAAACCTGAAGTTATGAGGCATCATTATTCTTTAATTAACCATATTTTCCTGAATGATATATACGAATGTCAAACATTATACTCCAGACAAACTGCTCCAGTCAGTTTTGGCACTGAATAGCATTAATCTCCTGCACTAAGATGTTTTTTTTTCTTATTGCTGCTGGAGTTTGATTTCACCCCGTACCATAAGAAAACCTGGAGAAGCTTAATGCAAAATGCAAAAACTGTCCATTGTTGTGCAAACATGAAGAGTAACTTCTTAAATCTGGTTTGTAGTTGGACTAATGCAACATTTCCACTGCATTGTGATGGTTTGAGATTCACTAGTGTTTGTTCTGGTCAGTCAAGAGGTCAGGATTTCTTGAGGTGGTTGTACGGGGTCAGTCCTATGTTCCCACAGCCCTATGTTACCACGTCTCACATTTCTAAGACCTTATTTACAGGAAGGGAATAATGCAGATATTTCCACATGGTTTGGCCTCTTGTTTACACGACAACCCCGTTTTTATCTTAAGAAAACGATTATTTCTCCCAAAAAAATCTTAGAAATGTGGGAACATAGGGCTGTGGGAACACAGGCACGCTCCCGGTTATACTTGGAACTGGTTCCTAGTTTGGTGCACAAATATAGATGGACATTATGTATCAGATGGCACTCATTCATTCACCTCTTTGCAGAATGACATGAAGTTGTCAATACCGTTTTAATGTCTTTAACTTAAATATGACACTTTTACTACCAGTCAGTTAGCTTAGCTTAGCTTAGTATATAAACTCAAAATGGGAAGAAACAGCTCATTGACTATTGGCAACAGCTTCATATTTACTGTACAGTGTGTTATAATGTCACGTAACTCTTGACAAGACAACTTTTTTAGCAAGATGATTTCTATAAAAATTGAACAAAACTTTTTTCTGCAAAACTATTTTCCTGAAAAGAACAGGCACATTTTTTTGTCTGTTGCAACAGTTTGTACAGTTGGAGGCACCCTGCTAGACTAAAGGTGAAGGTGCTGACATGAACCTCCCTGGCTTGCATCTACATTTTCTGTCATCTCTCTTTTGTTGAACCAAGCCCAACTCCAAATACCATCATGACAATACCTGAGGTATTCACTTAGACTTTACAATCTCCTTATGCCCTCAAAACGTTTTAAGTCTGCGCCTATTAAAAGCAACAAAGTTAGAAGATCCCTGGTTTGCGTCCTGGCCTTGGCCTGGGATCTTTCTGTGTGGAGTTTGCATGTTCTCCCTGTGCAGCGTGGGTTTTCACTGGGTTCTCCAGCTTCCTCCCACAATCCAAAGACATGCTGAGGTTAATGGGTGATTCTAAATTGTCCATAGGTGTGAATGTGAGTGTGCCTGTCTGTCTCTATGTGTAGTCCTGCCATAGACTGGTGACCTGTCCAGGGTGTCCTCTGCCTTCGCCGGTGTATAGATATTGGATGGGTCTCTGGGTCATAGCCACAGGCCCAGCTCTCGGCACAAGCGATGATCCTTGACATTAACATCAGGCCTGTTGACCACCATCCTCACAACTGCTTCTGCAGGTCCATGGTGAAACTACAAATACACACTTGCAAGTATCACCAAAAACTTGTGTAACACAGCCCTGATGATCACATGACGTCACATGGAATCCTGACTCCTGACAGCTATGGTTCACAGGATGCACTATGTCCAGGCTTCCCAAACATTATTGCATGAGATATGACATTGTTGGCCATTACTCATTTGTCTACACTACTTTATGCAAGTTAGGGGCTTTCAGTGTGACTTGCCACTTCTGGAAACTCACGAAAAACTTGTAAATTAACCATAGTTAAACTAAAATGAGGACAAATGTTTTTAAAAAAGCAGATCACCCTTGAACTATTGGTTGAGTGGAAGAGGTGGCACGGTAGTAGGGGGGTAGAACTGGTATGTTTTCTGTGTTGGCATGCCCATCAAGCATCCAATGCTGGGAAGTGGTACAATCTTACACATGCAGAAATGCCCCTGTGGATATGGACCATTCTAGCTTACACCTGGTGCACAATGAGAACAAAATCAGAACTTGTGCAACTGTTTGAACAAGCTAGATCCTGCCTCTTCGATATTCTCCATCTTTCCCAAAAATCTCAGTCTGATGCACGAAGGATAATGCATTGAAAGAGTTGTTTCTATTCTATTCTGCATCGCATTATGTGGAACATAAAAATCATGGAAACAGTTTTGCATTTGCACCCAAAAGGCCACTACACCGACACTAAATCCCGCTCTCCTGCACTGACTTCATTTTTGGACCGAGCGGCGTTTAATTTCTCGAATCACTTGTCAATCCGTGCGGCCGTAACAAACAGGCAGGTCATTTGATTTCCGGCCTCGTTTTCATTTTGCAGCGATGGTCATTCCAGCGTGGATTAGATAAGGGTGAAGACAAAGTGGAGCCTCATTGGAAAGTCACTGTAGCAGCCAGCAGTGTAATCCATCCACGCATTCCTTCCAGAGAATGCCAAACAGCTCGCTGAAAATGAGCTGCCGACCTGACTCCATTAGATCTCTGCTCCGTCTCTCCGCTTTCTATCTTTCAGAAACACACACACCTCACACTGCAGGAAGTGACACACACACACACACTCTCTCTCTCGTTCCTGCCACCAGGTTCATTAGCGTTAAGAAATGTCCTGCTCGTTAAGGCGAGGCAATTAGTGGCTAATTGAGAAGCTTTTTGCAGTGAAGACTAACTTCTCTTGTTCCAGCTTGTGGTGTGTGTGTGTGCTTGTGTGTGTGGGTGTGTGTGTGTGTGTGTGTGCATTTTGACCAGTTTGTACATCTGGATTCCACCTCCAGCTCATTTTCTTGAGGCAATTGTTCGCCATAGAGCTGCTGCCTGGAGGAGATAAGCAGCAAAACACTGGGAGGAAGTTTTGTCTTCTTAAAGTTTTTGATGCAAGACTGTATTTATTGCACGAAAGCGTCTCCCGCAGATGAGCTAAATATCTGACTCGTTACTTTTTTTTTCGCATAATTGTTTATTTATTAAAAGTGCAGTCTGCAGAGCTTCTTGTGTCGTACTACGCAGGAGCAAAAACGGCCTAACGGGGAGTTTTACTGAGTCATTTTAACCTCCCCGTCATTATGCTTCCTTTCTAGACATAACAGTCGAACGCTCACCCACACCAAAGTTACCAACTGCCTGTCCTTCTCACTCCGCAGCTTGACTTTCCATCCCTCCGTCGCTCTGTTTTCTCTCTCCCCGTCTCCTCTTTCCATTCTGTCACTCCTCTCCCCCCACCAATTCTTCGCAGTCCAGAGATAAGCTCTATGATAGGGAGGAAATGAGAGCGACACACACACACACAGTCTGCCAGTCTATTTTATAAGTTGCTTACATCAAAACTCCTCTACATATCAAATCATTCACTTTTTTATTTATTTTCATGCACCAGCTTCCTCCTATAGGGGGCAGAATTCTTGCTATTACTCCATTGCACTTGGGTGACCTCTTACCCCCATTCAAATACGCATTCCCTGGCACAGCCTCACATAGTACCATTGCCTTGAGTGATCGGACAAATGGAGATAAAACACTAAATAAACAGCACGCACGCTCAATCCGTCCACATGGTGGATTTTCCCTCATAAATAGAGCAGATACGTGACCTGCCCTCTCCGACCACCCTCCGTGAGAGTGTGTTTTCGTAGCACGCCTTATCTCAGCCCACCCCACTTCACAGGGAGAAGGACAGGAGGCTGGGAG
>OMNN01042196.1:0-16161 GCA_900302755.1 Chromis chromis
ACAATAGAACCCTGGACCTCCTGTATGCAAATGTTAAGGATGCATACAGTGTCACTGCACTTCCCCCACTGGATAGAGCAGACCACAACCTCGTCTTGTGTTCCCCAAAGTATGCCCCGCTTGTTCAACGCCAGCCTGTTCGCACCAGGACTGTGAGGAGGTGGACTCACTGCAGGACTGTTTTGAGTCTACAGACTGGGATGTGCTTTGTGAACCACACGGGGAGGACATCAACACCATGACAGACTGCATCACAGAATACATAAAATTCTGTGAACACAACACCTTACCGGCCCGGACTGTACGCTGCTTCCCAAACAACAAGCCCTGGATTACCAGTCACCTGAAGGTACTTCTTAACAACAAGAAGAAAGCCTTCAGAGCTGGGGACAGAGAGGAGTTGAAGAGGGTGCAGCATAAACTTAAGTTGAAGCTGAGGGATTGCACAGACTCCTACAGGAGGAAGCTGGAGGCCAAGCTCCAGCAGAACAACTTGAGGGAGGTGTGGACAGGTATGAGGGAAATCACCGGGTTCAAGGTGAAGGACAGAATACCAGCTGGCAGCGTGGAAAGGGCGAATGAACTGAACTGTTTCTTCAACAGGTTTAGTTCACTGCCTGCTGCCCCCTCCCCCTCACACACTGGCCTCCATTCATCCTCACTACCCTTGATGCTTCCACTATCCCCCCTGCTGAGCTCCACAGACCCAACCCCACCATTACAGACGACCCTCCCACATCTGGCTGTGACTGCTGACCAGGTGAGAAGACAGCTAGAGAGACTCCATCTTGGCAAGGCTGCGGGCCCTGACGGCATCAACCCCAGGATTCTCAGGACCTGTGCCAGCCAGCTGTCTCCAATCCTGTGTCATCTCTTCAACCTGAGCCTGGACCAGGAGAAAGTACCAACGCTGTGGAAGACCTCCTGCCTGGTCCCTGTGCCCAAGAAGTCGTCACCATCTGACCTAAATGACTATCGACCCGTTGCCCTCACCTCTCATGTGATGAAGGTGCTGGAGAGGCTGGTCCTGACCTACTTGAGACCGCAGGTGAAACCATCACTGGACCCTCTGCAGTTCGCCTACCAGCCCCATCTTGGTGTGGATGATGCAGTCATCTACCTGCTACAGCGTGCTCTCTCACATCTGGATGGTGTTGGGTGCACTGTGAGAGTCACATTCTTTGATTTCTCCAGTGCATTCAACACCATCCAGCCTTTTCTGCTGAGAGAGAAGCTGCGGGTGATGGGTGTAGACACGCCCGCCATCTCCTGGATCACTGATTACCTGACAGACAGACCGCAGTTTGTCCGTCTGGGCAGCGTTCTGTCTGATGCGGTGGTTAGTGGTACGGGAGCTCCACAGGGCATTGTGCTGTCTCCTTTTCTGTTCACCTTATACACCTCAGACTTTCAGTACAACTCCGGGTCATGTCACTTGCAGAAGTTCTCTGATGACTCTGCAGTTGTAGGGTGTATAAGAGATGGACAGGGGGAGGAGTACAGGGCTCTGGTGGGTGATTTTGTAGAGTGGTCCGGTAGGAATCATCTGCATCTCAATGTGGCCAAGACCAGGGAGATGGTGATCGACTTCCTGAAGAAGAGGACAGCTACGCAGCCTTTGCACATCCTGGGTGAGGACATCGCCATGGTGGAGGAGTACAAGTACCTGGGTGTCTACCTCAACAGCGGACTGAACTGGAGGACCAACACTGATGCTGTGTACAAGAAGGGGATGAGCCACCTCTATTTTCTGTGGAAGCTCAGATCCTTCAATGTGTGCAGCAGAATGTTGGAGGTCTTCTACCAGTCAGCTGTGGCCAGTGCCCTGTATTTTGCAGTGGTCTGCTAGGGGAGCAGCATCAGAGCCAGCGATAAGAACAGACTTAATAAACTTATCAGGAAAGCTGATTAACTTATCACCCCTGGCTGGCAGAGAGCTCTCAGCCCTCTCTGCCTTGTAGCAATATTCTTGCACTCACACGTTATTGCACTTTTTTGCTTAGAGTGTACATCACATTATAGGCATTATATTACTTACTTTACATTTTATATTTTCTATATATATTTTAGTTTGTTTTTACTTACATATTTTTACTCATTTATATTTATGTATGGTGGTGGTAACTTTACACTTTATTCTGTAACAACCAAATTTCCATTCGGGGATTAATAAAGTATTTCTATCTATCTATCTATCTATCTATCTATCTATCTATCTATCTATCTATCTATCTATCTATCTATCTATCTATCTATCTATCTATCTATCTATCTATCTATCTATCTATCTATCTATCTATCTATCTATCTATCTATCTATGCCATTCAAACCGTCAGGGAGGGGCCTTCATTTCTGATTTGTGTGAGACTTTTATAAACTATGGATATTAAAACGGTATCTGAAATTATTTTACTTCTTTTTAAAAGCTGTGCATTAATGTAATGCATACTTCGCAACTTCTTCAGCTGCCACTGAGCTTTCTTGATGTGGATGATCAGTTTCCACTTGAGGTCCTGGGTGATGACAGTGCTCAGGAAGTGGAAGTGCTCCACACAGCATCGACTGGGAGTCACACAGGGTGACTGATGGGTTCTTCCTGTAGTCTGCAGTCATCTCCACTGTCTTTAGAGCATTGAGCTCCAAGTTGTACTGACTGCAACAGGTCACCAGATGGTTGAAAGCAGATTCATCCCGACCAGAGATGGGGGAGGGTGAAGTTGAGAGCCACGTCATTTACACCTGTTGACGAACTGCAGGGGGTCCGGTCGTGGGTCAGTTTTATGTTTCCCCTATTTGTATTCAATTGATCTGATCAGCCAGTATTTATAGCCCCTTTTGTTCACAGTTTGTCAGGTCAGTGAAAATTTTTGTTTGATCAGTGCAGTTGCTTTGCTGGGTTATTTGTCGCTATAGTCTTAGTTAAGTTCTTTTCATCTGACCTCTCTTTGACTGAGGAGTCAAAGCTGAAGTTACAGGCCTGCTTTGACTGCTCTGATTGGAGTGTCTTTGAAGCTGCAGCAACTGACCTCAATGAACTGACAGACACTGTGACATCCTCAGTTTTTGAGAGGACATGTGTGTTCAGACCAAGACCATCTGCACCTACAACAACAATAAACCTTGGTTCACACATAACCTCAGGAAGCTGCATCAGACTACAGAAGTGGGGACCAGGACCAGGACCTGTTCAAGCAGACCAGAAACAGGCTGACAAAGTAGATCAGGGTAGCTAAGAGGAGCTACAATGAGAGGCTAAAAAACAACCTCTCAGCCAACGACCCTGCGTCAGTTTGGAGAGGCCTGCAGCACATCACCAGCTACAGGATATCATCCCTCCTCCCTGTCGAAAACCTCAGACTTGTGAACGACCTGAACAGCTTCTACTGCAGGTTTGAGAAGCAGTCCTTCACACCTTCCACCCACAGAATAGGACTCCCTGCAACTAACACCTTTCCCATCAGACCCCCCGCCTGCACTAAGGAGGATCTGTGAAGAGGAGGTGTGCCGGCTCACAGAAGATCAGGAAGGCTCCAGGACCCGACAGTGTGTCACCCTCCTGCCTGAGAGTCTGTGCTGAACAGCTGGCGCCCACCTTCACACGGATCTTTAAATGATCTCTGGAG
The DNA here is from genome assembly GCA_900302755.1 of Chromis chromis. Taxonomy (NCBI): domain Eukaryota; kingdom Metazoa; phylum Chordata; class Actinopteri; family Pomacentridae; genus Chromis; species Chromis chromis. Next base: position 3,625 of record OMNN01042196.1, read on the forward strand.
CTGTGTGAAGTGCCCTCATGCTTCAAACAGTCCACCATCCTCCCAGTCCCCAAGAAGCCCTCCATCACAGGATTAAATGACTACAGGCCCTTCGCCCTGATGTCTGCGGTCATGAAATCCTGTTGCCTGTGTAACTCTAAGTTTCAAACAACCACAGAACACAATAAAAATAGATTTTCTCCATAAGGGACCTTTAAAGTCCTCTGTGAAGCTGGAAGGAGTGAAGATGTCTCCTCCGTCCTTGGGTCTCTTCCTCTCTCGCGCATCCTCGCTGGGAGGCGGGGCCACGTCAACGCACGCTGCTCTGTGATTGGTCAAGCCCTGTTTTCCCTGACGTCAGGGTTGTAAATCCCCGTATGTACTCGCAGCTCTGCGTCCGGTAGAAACCACAAACATGTCGGTGCGGAGAGAACCGAGCGGAGGAACTGCGGCTGAGAAGAGCTCACCTGAGACATAAACAACACAAGTCCGGATAAGCGGTGGCTTTTTATGCGACGTTAGAGCAGCTGCTGCGGGTTGTTGTTTCACAGAAGTGGGCCGGTGAGGAGCGAATGGACGGATAAAAACCCAAACAGCCGGGGCTTGGAACCGAAGACGCAGCCTCGCAGGCAGGTGGCCGGGCCGGTTACAGAGAGACGGAGAGGAGGGCAGCGTGTGCGGGCTCACATCAAGACGGAGCCTCTCCTTGCTAGGGGATGTTATCCGTACTGTCTTATGGCAGACTGGTAGCCAGGGCTGTCTTGGGCGGACTCTCTCAGACAGACGGTCGGGACTACAGCCTGATTACTGCCAGCTATGGCTTCGGTAAAGACTTTCGCAAGGGGATCCTGAAGAAAGGGATGTGCTACGGGGATGACGCCTGCTTCATAGCGCGGAACAGGACCGCCGATGTGTTGGGTAAGGAGTCCGGGATGTGTAGCCATGTAGGCGGCTTGCAGTCGCATGTTAGACCCCTCTGTGCTCGGGTGACCTTCAGTGAGCTAGCCTGCACGTGTACCGACCCTACGGATGAAAACACAACAGCCCCCACCCCCTCCGGCACTGAGCTACAACTTTTCCCCCTTGTAGCTGTCAAGTCAGCCTTAATCAACCAACCTTAAAAGATTGTTATACTATATATTAACTTACAGGGCACCTCTGGTCGTGTCATTACTCGATTAAAGGCCGATTATTTACCGTTAGCGGGTTGTTTTGAGGTGAAACACCGAATGACCTTTCACCTACATGAGCCCCAACTGAGCAATACACGGCGAAAACGCGAGATATCAGAGAAATAAAAATACAAGACGTAAATAAGCTGCAATAGAGGTGGTCACGACTTAAAAGGTCCGCATTAAAACGTCCCTGACTGAACACTACAATGTCTTGCAAAGGTCAGAATGGTTGAGCATGGAGGCAGCCATGTTGCTATAATAGCAACATTAGCCTGCTAGCTTAGCTGAGTGTAATTGCTTTGTCCTCACCGCCCAGCTGGCAGCAGGGGAAACAGCCCAATACCTGACTAACCACATGGCTCAGTCGACACCTACATGTGGTGTTTTAGAGTTTTCAAGCACTGTTTTGTTTTTAATGTTCAGGCTGTTGACATGAACTAAAAATAATAAACTCAGAGGAAGAAAATTCCCACATAGCTTCACATGGGCAGGAGAAATGGCGTGGTAGTAAAGTCTGTAAACTCTCCTGAAGGTGGTTATTGAGATAGTTTTTAAAACACATCGTGGCTTTTAGCTTGGTTGATAATAGTATTAGGTGATGTTTTTTTCCTCTATTTTCACTTTCTTATTTTAGGCAAGTCTCACCTATGGTAGAAAGAGACAATGATACTTATGCTAACTGTTATTCACTCACAGACAATGGAAACAATATGTGTTATTAATATTGATGTTTTCACATGCCATACAATAGTTTGTTCCATTTTAAAAGGAAATATTGATTGAATGAGTGATCAGTGAGTTAGAGGAAAAGCCTAGGTTCTCTGAGTACATGACCATGGAAGCCAAATAACACATTGTTGTACTTGTATTGAAGCATTTGTTGCTGTTCTGGATGTTAGATGATGCAGAGATATATTTAATTCTAAGGAGTGTTTGTTTTTACCATCATCCCAAAGATGAAATACGCTAGAATTTTAGTAATCCCAAAGGAATTTCTTGTGCCAAATATTGCTCAGAAAAATAACATGAGAATAAATGCAATGCCAAATAATATATATTATTAAGTAAGCTAAAATACAACTAGAATAGAACATAAGACATAATACTGGAGAAATATTGCACACAATACTGAAACTGATATTGCACATACTATTGCCAAAGTACTATTGCCATGGCTGTTGGGGTTAATACTATGCATAGAGCAGATACACAGTATAGTAATCTGATACCATCTTGATGAATACTGACATATCATCTGCACTTATGTCTCTCCCATGCAGTCTAATGTTAAAAAGTTATACCCTCCAGGTTTGGGACCAGCTGGATTACAGAGATGTCATTACCATAATGTAAACTTGAGAACAAACACATTGAAACAGGGCAGGTGCTATAAAGCTTTGCCAAAAACGAGTGGATTAATAATTCAAACACGCAAACAAAAGGATGTTGTTCAGTGCCTGATGGTTTTATTCTACTTAAGAATCACCCCCATCAAGGGTGAGCATTTATGAGATGACTAAGGTGAAGCCATGCTACCTACTCTCATGTTGCTTGGTGCTGCTACGTCTGTCTTACACCCTAGTGTGAAAGTGTATCCTTCTCATGCAGTTCAGTGTGTGTATAGATATACTTAAACTGCACTGATACAGTCATCTTTAGAATTCATTCAGACATTAAAGTAAAGTACTGATGTGCTACCACTGATGTATGCAGATTATGGAATCAGTTGCTGACAAGTACAAGTATTCAAGTAGCACTGAAATTACAGGGCAATAGGTTATATTTTCATATGTTTTCATGTAATTATAGATTAAAGTAGGTCAAGGTTAAGTAGGCTTGTTGATGCAGATTCGGTCATTAGTTAGTTTTATTGTTTTGAAACTTGTGAGTGCTTTGTGGAATTGACTTAATTATTTCAAGAGACCGAAACACAGAGATATTCCAAAATTGAATGTTTTCTGTTGATGAAGTCCTGAGATATGTTTGGAGGTGGTTGAGCAGCAAAATGACATAATGTTTTTTTTTCTCCATCAGGTGTTGCAGACGGGGTCGGAGGTTGGCGGGACTATGGCGTCGACCCATCTCAGTTCTCTGCCACCTTAATGAGGACTTGTGAGCGACTGGTGAAGGAGGGACGCTTCACTCCCAGTAATCCTGTGGGCATCCTGACCTCTGGCTACTATGAGCTGTTACAGAACAAAGTTCCCCTGCTAGGTGAGAACACACAGACGGAAAGATCTGCACTGATGATGCAGGGAACACGCACAGTTGGTGGTGGAGTGAGTTATGCTGAACAACCATATTCAGAGAAATAAATAACATAGCTGCAGTATGAGTCAGACTGAGTAGTGGCCTTGTTTAGAGAGATGCACAACATACTGCAAGTCATGACAGGAGTTATCTGCATTTAGTTCTTTTTCTAACCTGGCACAAAAATGCATTAAAAGATAGCGGAATATGCGGATAAGACCGGTAATAATATTGCTGATATTAAGTATGTGAACAATTCTGCAGCATTTTTTGATAATGTTGCGGCAGAACTCCAGCTTGTTGCAGTAATTATTTATTTATTAATGATTCAGACTTAAATTTGCATCCTACTGAGTGATGTAATGCCAGTGAGGTAACTAACCGACTTGGACCAGGCTGTTCTTTATTTTGCCGACACTTGGAAGTCGAAACTCGGTGACCTGGTGTGGTTCAGCTATTTTCTTTATACGCAGGCTGAACATCTTGCCTCGTGCCCCACAAGGTCAGGAATCCATCTGTAACTGATAGTGGTTGGTGAAATTTTTAAATGCAGGGTCAGGCCAAACATGTGACCAAGGTCACATTTCTTCTTCTCAGTATCCGTGACCCAGAGCAAGTACGAACACTGACTTGCCGTCGTGATATTTGTAAAATGGCTTACTTTTATTTTGGGAAGCTGTGATGTTGTTAGTAAATGACCTTCCCTGCTTAAGGCTACAATGTTACAGGAAATGTTGATAGCTGCAGTCACTGGAGATCTGGGACAAGCACGGGATACAACCTGTGTGTTACTTTTTCCCTCCTTTTGATGCAAGGCCACTTGTCAAGGCCATCATAATATTCCCTTAACACATGTTCAGTGATGTACTGGTTAAGCAGCATTCTAACACACATCCAGTCAGTGCTTCTTTTATTACCACCTGTGGTTCTGTAAATGAAACTGACTTGCATTTCCTTTCTACTGTCCTCTTCTAAAATTTCAGCATACATATCCCTAACCTTGTTGTTGTGTTTGTAGGGAGCAGCACTGCCTGTATCGTGGTTCTGGATAGAAGGAGTCACCGGCTACACACATGTAATCTTGGTGACTCGGGCTTCCTAGTAGTGCGAGCCGGAGAGGTGGTTCATCGCTCAGACGAGCAACAGCACTATTTTAACACACCGTTCCAGCTGTCAATCGCTCCTCCGGGAGCTGAGGGGGTGGTGCTCAGCGACAGGTGAGTAGCTCAGTGTTAGATACATCCTCTCAAGTGTGAAGGCAGTTTAAAAAATGAAAATAACATGATCCATTTTATAGATACTTGAATACTGTGGCACTACCAGCTTTACAACACACTATGGTTGTGACACTTTTTAGCTCTGCACTTGCCATAGTTGGGTTTGCATCCCATTTTGCAATGCAAAAGATGCTTTAAAATGGAAATGTTGGGCATGATCCCTTTCATTTTCACTTCCAAGTAAATGTTTACCCTACTGAATTAAACTGGGCTCATTGTCCTCTTATGTGGGAAGTAAATATAGACCTTTTCTTCAATGTTTGCAAAGTAAACAAGACCTGCTTTGGCGTCACACTCTGCAGGTGTTTGCTGGCCTAACAATTCTACATCTCTACTACCCCTTTTCCACCAAGAAGCTAGTTGCTAGTTGCAACTAGCTTCTTCAACTAGCTGGTGCTAGTGCTGCTGCTTAGTTGGTTCAAATCTCGTTCCTCCTAAGAACCGGTTTGCTTTTCCATTGGCAAGGAGCCAAGTTGGGGCCACGCCATTGTGTCACCGTAAAACAACTAGATTTACATCGATTACATAGCAGTTAAACAAACGCAATAAGTTGATGATAATATCTATGTTTATCCTCATAAAGATAAACCTCTTACTATGTTAAGTGCTATGAGATGACATATGTTGTAAATATGCGCTATATAAATAAAATTGAATTGAATTGAATAGATCTGGCAGAGGTCCGCGAGGCGGAGGTCGCCTGTTGCTATTGTGCTATTGGTGGGACACAATTGTACTGGATTTCAGCGCGCAACAGTTTGTGCATGTATACATACATGTGCGATCGGACCATGTTCATAGTTTGTTTTGGTTTATGTTTCAATGATTTTAAAGGTGAACACACATCATCTTTATCACCATAACCTAATGGAATATTACCCTCACTATCGAATGTTCATAACCATGAGTCATTTTCTCACAAGGGTGTATAAGAATTAACCTCTGGTGCTTTATGCACACCGCTATCCATCAGTGGTATCCTCAACACCTAGTAATGTAATTCTGTGGCTCCAGGCAGCCTGGTAAAGTGTTTTACAGCTCGACCTTTTAACAGATCTCAGCGCATATTAAGGATTTAGTGGTTCTCAACAAGACAGCAAGGATGGCAAACACAGAGGATGTAAAATATTGTATTCTGAAGTGCTTGTTACCATTTTCTCTGTCTGAATCGAAGTAGACTGTCTTGATATTTAGCTGGATTTGGCCAATCTTTGTGGCAGCACCACAAGCCGTTTTTTTGTAGATGTTACCTTTTGACAGATTTAGTGTTTTTAACTGTCTGCAGACAACCACAGCACCTAAATCTGCACCAAGCAGTATCAAGACTGGTAGACATCTCTCTGTGACATGTATGCAGGTTTGCCAGGCTACCCAGATGAAGGTGTCACAATTTGATTCTGACAATGGCTGCCAGATTGACAAGGGATAAGCTTTTTGTAATCCATTTGGAGCAGTCTTGTGGTCTTGTTTTTTAGGGTTTTTTCTCACTGATTTAATTCTTCTTCTGAAGTGCAATTAAATTTAAGATTTAATAGGTTAGCATTCCTGTTAAGCTGTATTTATAGCTCTCTGGTATGTCAGCTTAAAATAAAAACCCTAAAGACCAAGCAGCAACATAATGCTCCCAGGAAATAAAACTTGAGTCTTGGGTATGAGGCCAGCAAGCAACAGGGCCTCCCTGCGTCTGGCAAGGACAAATAGGGCAGGCGGCTTTTGGGTCGTCTGTCAGATTAAACCTTCAAGATTTGGCTGAGTGTCTGACCTGCTTAATTCCACTCTGGAAACAGTTGCCAGCAGCTCAGGTGCTTCATGCTCCGGATTCACGTGACTGATTTTGCCATGTCCTCTTGTTTCCTCCAGTCCTGAAGCAGCTGACAGCTCCTCTTTTGACGTGCAGCTCGGTGACATAATCTTAACGGCGACAGATGGTCTCTTTGACAACATGCCAGACTACATGATTCTTCAGGAGCTCAAAAAACTCAAGGTGTCCCTTCTGGATATCAGCTTAATTATACATGTAACACAACGAATGTACATCTTTCTTATTTAACTTTTTATTTTTCCTTCCAGACTACCAACTATGACAGCATCCTGCAGACTGCACAGAGCATTGCAAAGCAAGCTCACGATCTTGCCTACGACCCTAACTATATGTCCCCTTTTGCACAGTTTGCCTGTGACAACGGCCTGAATGTAAGAGGTAAGGTGCTACGTTTCAGATCCACCATTCTGTTTCACACAGTACATGTAACTCAGATGTTGTTGACAGCTGTGAGACCCAAAATGGTCCTTTTCTGAGTAAAACAGAAAAGGTTTGGTTTGGTTGTACGCCTATTTGACATTGATATAGTGCATTATTGTGTTTATAAATTATTATGTAATACATTAAATACATTTTTTTGAAGATACATGCACAAATGCTTATTGCAAATATTTTGATGTCCTTAATATTAAGATTGCACACTGTTCATGATAGATTTTTGTGCTGAAGTCACACCCTAAGTTGGCTCTACTTTATTTATTTATTTATTTGTTTAGACCAAAACTAAACAAAAAAGCAGATAGCATTATACTCTTAGCACGCACTGTCAACTTGAGAGGCCTACTTTGCATTAACTGATGGTAATTACATTTGACAAGCTTCCTCACCCTTTTTTTCCCTTGTTCCGCAGGAGGGAAGCCAGATGATATCACGGTGCTGCTGTCCATTGTGGCTGAATATACAGACTAAAAGTGTGTATGTGTGTGACTGTGCTTCTCTGAGGCTGATCCTTCCTTGCCGTCTGCCTGAGTCTTCCACCTGCAGCCCTCCCAAAATGCACTGCGTCCTGTGGGCTGGCAGGGGAGGCCCACCGACACGACACTCACCCCTCACAGTGCGGCTGACATCCACCTGTGTAACATTTTGTTTTCTTCTTCTGCTGTTTTGTTTCGGTGCTTGAACTGCTGAGGGATGGCAGGCAGCTAGGACATTTTCATGTTGATCATGATGCGGGAGGAGAGCTGAGAACGACGGGCTGACGGATGCCTTCCAGTCTCCCGTGTCTCATCGCGTAGCATCAACACTTTGAATGCGATGTGACTAAGAGACAGTCCAGGGCGGTTTGGATGAAGCGAGGGCTTTAAAATCTGGTAGTCTGGTCGTGTAGAAAAAGCAGTGATATTATAAGGAGTAAGCCATGGGTTTGGATTCTTTAAAGAGTAGAGATAGAGTTGACTAGTGAACCTGGCTATCCATAGGGTTGGGCTTCAAGAACCAGTTACAATTTGGAACTGGTTTTAAAGTTACGACTCTAAAAGGAATCACTAGGAAGTTTCTATTTTGATTCTGCTCATCGATTCCTAAACAAACTTCACTGGTGCCAGTTTATAAGCCGTGCACTGCAAACACCCACCTTGTATTGGCTGCTGTCCGTCATGCAAGCTGAATGCCTGCATGTCCTCCCGTCTCCTAGTGCATTTGTCTTAAAAAATCACGAGTTAAGCATTATTCTCAGCTTACTCAGCTGTTGCTGAGCTGCTTGATTAGCAGGTGAACGGCGCATTTTGTGTAATTGTCTCGAAATAATCCCCTTAATTTAGCAAATGTTGAGCTAGAAATTACTTAACAAGGACGGAATTGGGTGAAATAGACACGAAACATGAATATATGAAAATACGTCCCAGAAAAGAGACCACCATTGGTACAAATGTGGTTATTTTATCTCACTCTGTGATTCTCCTGGTAACATTTGGCTATCTATCAATGGTACATAGCATTTCATAAGAGAAGAAGGCAAGAGGGTGCTGTAATATTACACAAACAGGTACTCTTTATTTCTCTTCTTGAACACAACACACAGACTTTCAGTAACTATTATGCTTATGAAGGCATGTTACAGCAGACTAAAGGTACTTTACTACCCTTATAGCAACACTTTACTGTGACTGTTGCATCATGTTGGTACTGTATGCAACAAATTCAGTCTAAAATCACCACCTTCCTTAGAGGGGATGTGGCTGTGCTAAAATTACTTGTTTGAAGAAAAATATATATAATGATTCATATAATAAGTGTTTGTTTACCTTATTAGATGGAGATGGCCTGTGGTTTAGGAAGTACTAATACCAAAAGTATTAGTAAAAGTACTAGTAGTATAGAAAATGTGTCCTGTGACTGCTATACTATACTATAATACAGCATATTAGATTATTATTACTCATACATTAACGTAAAAGCAGGATTTTACTGAATGGCGAATCTGTGAGGACTGGAATCGATAAGCAGAATCGTAATCATAAAAACACCCAACCTTAGCTGTCCGTCTCTGTTGTTCAAGTTAGTAATCTGTTCCATGTTGTCAATATGTTTGAACAAAGCGTATAGAGAAAACTGAGGAAGCTGATGTTGGGAATGATGGGTGATGTCGGAGGATGAAATGTAAGAAGTCGGGTTTCAGCGTCTCGGGTTTGGGAATGTGAACGAAGAAAGAGCTAACTAGTACTACACTCGGATCAAAGAATCTGTAAAGAGAAACACTCGTTAAAGCTTTTATGTGAAGGTTAATCAGGTTCTGTCATGTGGCTGAGGGAAATGCACATCCTGATGAGTTGTAAATATTTTTTGTGTTTTTAGGGCTACGTTCTGGCCTTTCTGTCGTCTTCGATTTGGCTGTTAAAGCAAAGAGCTATTTCGTTACTATTGTGGAGGGTAAACACGTGCATTCACAAATATATTTTTTCCTGTATAGATATTAATCCTGAAGTGAGTTTCATCAGTCCCACACTTGCACTTGCTGAAATGAACAAGAAGACGTTTGCTGAGGTCGATCGCTGCAGCAGTTGTGTGGTTGGAAGGATGTAAAACATGCGAGTGTGTATGTGGCATACGTGTGAGAAGCTGTTATTGGAATGTGTGTTATATTTAATGTTCTGTTGTCTCAGAAAGCTAACGCTAGCGTCTGGGAATGCTTACAATTGCAATGATAGGTCAGGAATGAATTTAAAGGAAAAAAATATGTATTTTTTTAACATTATTTTTGTTTTAAAAGTAACAGATTGATGTGTCTGCTGACATGAAATACGTGTGATGGATGACTAAAAGATCCAGCTATCTTAAAAACAATCAATGTGCATTGTGTGAGTGTGTTTCAGATTTGTTTTTATTTCTCCGTTCCTTATTTCCCTTTACATTTGTTTGCTGCTTCTCTTTTGTAATTCAGATGTCTGTATATGACTATATTTACATGAACATGGTCACCATGATTGTGATGAATGTGTGTGTAAACGTGTGTGCTGGATTTCGCCAAATTACATTAATCAAAGACACTGATGATACTGTTCTGCTCATGATAGTCTGTCCCTTTGTCTAACGCAAGTGGTTTGGACAAAGTCTTTACAGTTTAAAAGCAAATGCACCAAAGACACATTTTCTTTGTGTATACCATTATGCTCTCTTTGTCAAATGTCATACAGCAATACTGTAAGTTCCTTGTGCTCAGAATCGTGTGTGATGGCCAGAAGCATCTGTGGAGTGACATTAAAATGTATTTTCTAATGCTGTTTGAGAACAAAAGTTGTATCATATTCCTGGTTTAAGTTATATGTGACTGGTTATGTGTGGAGACAGGTTTAAAATAAAACGCAAAGCAGGAAAGCCATATATAAATACGTGATTCGGGGCTGCTCTGTAAGTGTAAAGATAACATTGTGTTGGTGGAGACCAATATTGTCACTGTGTTGCTGCCGTAGTTGAATCCGCTGGTCCTCCATGTGTTTTGTACAAGAGAGCAGACTACATCGGATGTGGCAGCAGTATAACGACTAAAATAAGTTCTACAATGACCACATTTTACACCATTTTAAAACTGACTGGAGGCAATTATTTGAATATAATCTGTCCAGCTGTCTGTTCTTTTTTGCATGTCTCAGCTACTGGCACCACTTTACAAAGTCCATTCATAGTCTGTTGTTGTCTTTAGAATGGTTTGTGTAAAGCTTGTATGTTCGTCATAGATGGCTCTATATTTGACAGAGATGTAACCTGTTTGCTGATGAGGGAGGCGTGAACTTACAGTATGAGGGTGAGCACAGATTCAGCCTTAACAAATAGCTAGACCTGTAATCAAGAGGCCTTTCCTGTCATTGCAAGCTTGTCTCGTCTCCGTCGTGCTGCGCGGTGTTTGATGTAAATGAAGTGTGATTTCCCCCCTTCGTCTTTCTCCCCCCCATAAAGCCGTTTTCAAAGGTGCTTCTGCAGTCTGATGGTATGATTGTCCACTTTCCAGCAAGTGTATGAGAGATACACCTGTCTACAGTGTAACAATGCAGGTCTAATTTGTGTAAATATGTTTTAAAATATGTACAATATTTAAATAAAGAATCTAGTATTTATACTAAACTTGTTGGAGCGTTTTTACATTAAATATGAGGAGACAATAAAAGCATTACACAGATTTTATGATTATTTTTTGGTTATATCACAAGATGCACCACTTTTTTCGGCAACATTATAGACCTACAAGGGAAACAAACTGAACAATTTGAGTTTCAGAATTTTTCAGTTTCCATAGCAGAGTATGTTGTGGAAGAATTCCTGCCTAAGTGGACAGTTAAAGCACAGAAAATGCTGTCTTTTAGAAATTTTCAGTCAGTGTGATGCTGCCCCCTTTTTCTAAGGTTAAATTTTTCCAAAAAGTTGCATTTTCTGCTGTGACATTTATTTCCTTTTTGATTAGATCAAAGCTGGCTTGTGTATTTTCTACAAAGCTAGTTTAAGTTTGTTCAGTTCATGATTCATTGTAGTCATTTATTATTATTAATATTCTTTTGCAAGCGCATTTGATTAAAATTGTGTATTGTAGTGGATAAAGTTGCGTCAGCAGCAGGTGAAATTGAATCCAGAACTTAAAACTAAACAGCTTAGCCCAAATAATAAACCAAGAAAAGGCCAGAATATAGCTGGAGTATAAAACAGGCTACCCTGGGTGTAGTCTGTGCATGTGGTTATATATATTTGTTATATTTTGGGCTGTTACACATGGTGTTTACCTGTCACACAGTATTTTATTGAGTACTTTATTGATCACCTAAAGGGAAATTACAGAGTTACAGCATATTTACATATCACAAAACACACATAACTTGACATGGAGTAGGTAACAAAAAAACAGTATTTAAAAAATATATACACACATGCATAAAAATTAGTGTCCCAGATCAAAAATATAATTACAAAAAGATTTAGAATAATAAATACAGGTACTGCTTTTGCTAACATACAGTCGTGGCCAAAAGTTTTGAGAATGACACAAAATTAGTTTTCACAAAGTTCACTGCTTCAGTGTTTTTAGATCTTTTTGTAAAATGTTACTATGGTATACTGAAGTATGATTACAAGCATTTCATAATTGTCAAAAGCTTTTATTGACAATAAATTGAGTTTATGCAAAGAGTCAATATTTGCTGTGTTTACCCTTCTTTTTAAGACCTCTGCAATTCACCCTGACATGCTGTCAATCAACTTCTGGACCACATCCTGACCGAGGAATATGAATAATCAGTTTAATTAATAATTTGTCAGAATTTGTGGGTTTTTGTTTGTCCACCCGCCGCTTGAGGATTGACCACAAATTCTCAAAACTTTTGGCCATGACTGTACACCGATCCGGCATAACATTATGACCACATGCCTAATATTGTGTTGGTCCCCCTTATGTGGTCTAAAATGCTCTGAACCATTGGGCATGGACAAGAGGACCTCTCAGGGTGTCCTATGGGGTCTGGCACCAGGACGTTGGCAGTGGATCCTTTGGGTACTCTGGGTTGTGCAGTGGGGCCTCTGTCAATCAAACTTGTTCCATTGCATCCTGTTGATG
>OMNN01042210.1:0-14401 GCA_900302755.1 Chromis chromis
GTCAACCTGACAGAACTGACAGATCTGTCAGTTCTGTCAGGTTGACCACGCCCCCCGCCACCCGCTGGTCCTTTCAGGAGAGAATCTCCGGTGTGTATGCTCCCTCATCCCGGTTCATGGTCGTGTCGCCCCTCTTTCTGATCTCAGTTGCCTCTTTTATGAACCGTTTGTGTTTATTGCTCTCGGATGTGATGACTCTTGTGTTTTCCCAGTCCATAATGTGATTTTGACGCTTGCAGTGATCTGATATTATCAAGATCACTGCAACAGTGGGGTATCGTTCAAGGCCGCCATGGTGATGCCAGCTGCCAAGTCCTACACCGCCGAAACCAACTTATCACGTGATACCATCACGTGATAAGTTGGTATCTCGTTATAACGTGATAAGTTGGTTTCTCGTTATAACGTGATAAACTGGTATCTCGTTATAACGTGATACGTTTCACGTTATAACGTGAAACGTATCACGATATAACGAGATAAACTTTTATCACGTTATAACGAGATACCAGTTTATCACGTTATAACGTGAAATTTATCACGTTATAACGAGATACCAGTTTATCACGTTATAACGAGAAACCAACTTATCACGTTATAACGTGAAACGTATCACGTTATAACGTGAAACGTATCACGTTATAACGTGAAACTGATCCATTTTTATTTTTGAGCCCTGGCAGTTCAGAGTTTCCGTACCACAATAAATCAAGCTTTCAGTTTTTAACACACTTAATAAAGTTGCTTTATTTGCAAAAAATCTTTCAGGTGGGTTATATAATACATAATACATAAATTACTCCACATTGGCACAATCATTTCAGTATAAGGGGTAATAGTAGACTTTAACCAACATTAAATGGAACCCATGAAAAAGTGCATGACAGCAATAGGGGTGGGAATCATAGGATACCTTGCGATAAATGGCTCACGATACGATACTATCACACAATACAGCGATACTGAGATAATCGATATATTGCAAGACAATCACATAACGATAAATCACGATATCTATAATGTTCGTGGTGTTGCCTGTGTACTTTACTTTTGTGAGGCAGTTTTTGCATATGGCATAGTCTTTGTCGAGCTTGCTTGTTCCCTCAATGTTGCGAAAGCCGAAATGGGTCCACACTTTGGACTGAAACGTGGATGGGGAGTCTCTTACAGTAGCGTTGCTGTCCTCCATTATACCTGTACAAACTCTTCTTGGGCCAATTAATTTCTGCTCAAGTCTCCCTCATTCATGTGATAAACGCCACCGTGTGGAGTCTTTCAGTTGTGGCGCTGGGGAAATGGCAGCTGGCAGGGGGATCTGGCAGGGTTTAGAGCGTCTTATTATATTAATTAAAGTGTCAGTATTTGGCACCAGTGTATTGATACTCATATCGCATAAGGAGGGACGACGATATATCACTGTGTCGATATTTTGTCCCACCCCTAGACAGCAATAAAGTTCTGTGATAAAGAGGCACAAGCTATATTAGGGTTTGGCTACAGGAAACAAAATTTGTTGATAATAACATAACATTCATTAATAAATTATAAGGTGTTCTGCAAGAGCATATAAGGCATGATCAAGCACATTTTCATTTGTATATTTACGTGGCCTAGCATAATTTGATTCGGAAAATGTAAGTTTTGTACTGCTCTTGTACAAAGAACTTGCATGCAATATAAAATACAAACATTAAAACAGATGGTATGAAATTATCCACCATTCAATACAACACTAACCAAACTGGCGAGTGTACTGTTGGGGTCCAGTATTGTGACTAGAGGTACATTTACACCTGTTTCCTGGAAAATCTTGTTCTGCAGAGTCATGGCCAACATCGAGTCGATCCCCAGTGCAAACAGAGAGGAGTCATCATCCAGTTCATCTACACTTACATTGGTTATATCACTGACAATTGCCCTCACGCTTTCATGTGTGGAAGACAAATGTTGAACTTTTGATTCACTGTGTATTTCATCTTTCAGCTCCATTTCCACTAAAGCTGACAGTCGCTCTCTGAGAGACGCATTTTGTGAAAGGACATGAATCTTGAGGTTTTTGAAATTGAATTTACATATTACTTGTTGGGGTCTGTTCATCAGAAGACACGTTTTAAGTGTGTCGTGAACGTCACACACATCCATTGTCATCATCCCTTTTACCTCCAAGAACTTCTGGAAGTGGTCTTTGTTCAGCAGCAGGCCGAGGTTCAAAGGACCCCAGTTGATGGACTGTCCAGCGAGACCGAGGTTTCTCCGATAATGACAGAAAGTGTCGAGGAAGGAATTGGCTGCTGCGTAGTTACACTGTGATGCATTGCCTATGAATGACGAGATGGAAGAATAGCACACAAAGAAATCAAGTTTGTTGTGAAGTGTTGCATAGTGTAGATTTAGAGCACCGCTGACTTTGGGCTGCAGCACTTTTCTAAAAAGAGACTCATCAAGGGATTCAATCAGTGCATCATGCAAGACTGCAGCGCTATGAAACACTCCTTTAATGGGACAAGAAGGGAATCTTTGCCCAATTTTTGAGATTGCATCCACCACCTGCATCGACACAGAAACGTCACATTGGACGTTTAGGATAGCGACCTTGTATCTTTTCTGGAGGAGATCCATCTCAAACTGCATTTTATCAGATGGAATACGTCTTGACAGTGTTGCAATACAACCTCCACCATTATGGGCGATGAATTTAACCGTCTCAAGCCCCAAACCAGAGAGCCCTCCAGTTATAATATAGACACAGCCCTGTTTAAAGAGTTGTTGGGGTCTTGCAAGTAAAGGGACATCAGATACTGGACGATTAAATTCTCCTTGGCCCAAAACAACTTGCAGCACTGTGTTTGTTGTGAAATACGACTGCGAATATTTATCGGACTGAGACTCTTTTGGCTGATACAGCTTCCCTCTCAGAGGTAATGATTCTGTATAAAAGCCTAACGACTCTAGCCAGCTGAAGATATTCCTGTTTTGTGCATGTAGATGAGCTCTTTGCAGAACATTAGCCACATCGAGTTTATGCACATGAATGTGTTCACTCTTGAGTGCAAACATGCTAGCTGTGACCAAGGGTGACACGTGGCTGCTACACACAAAAATAATGTGTTTCTCAAGGCCACTGCTGTCATACATCCCCTGCCAAGAGTGATCATATGGCGGCAGTAAGACGAATGCATCAAAATGTGGAGGTTCCATCGTGAAATGTGGCCGAGAAGCAACATTCCAGCCTAACCTGCTCGCCGTAAGAGCCAAAACTTTCAACAGAGCAGAGGCAGAGTTTGAGGAGATAATGGCCAACTTTCTGCGCTGTTCTTTAACTTTAGGCAGCATTCGCTGCAGGATCTCCCATGCCAGTATGAAATAAGACACACATGGAGTATCTCTCAGAAATGGAAGTGTCTTGGTGTTGTAGCACACTGCTTCTGGAATTACAGTCTTTGTGGTGGCAGGGACTGGATAGCATGAAGCAACATGGTCTCCCACTCTTAGATTAGCAACATCTTTCCCTACAGCTGTGACAATGCCGCTAAAATCTAAAGCCAGAAGATTGTGATTCTGTGAAGCATGCTTGTTCCAGTACACCGTCTTGCCAAAGTTCAAATGCAAAGTGCTGACGGGGAAGTAATCTGATGAATGCACGCATATATTGGTTAGCTGAATTACAACTGACTTCTCCTGGACAGGATTTTGATTAGTGTTAGCAGGGATGGCCGACAAGTTAGCCATTCTGTATGGATCAGCTGTCTGTAGGACAAAGTCTCTCAGATGCACAGACTTCATTTCACCATCACATAAAGCCTTGTCCTTCATTGGGGTCCGTCGTATTTTTGTTACTGCAGCCTGCCCTTTACTGATTCTGACCTCTTGTTGTTTGCTGGTGGTAATTACACAAGCCAGCATTTGAATGTTCTCATTGGTCACAGAAGAAAGGTCAATCAGCTGAAAAGACAGGCCCGCCATCTCTGCTGCACAAGCCCTCGTCATACCAGAAAGCACAAAACCGGGACTGACATGATCCGCAGTCATTTCTGATGATCTGTAAGTTATGACACGAATAGTGCAAGAGCGTTTGCTCTCTTTCACAGCTAAAACTATCTGGCGAAATATCTCACAGCAAGTCACTAAGGAGTCCAACATCTTCTTGGATGACAAGTGACTGATGTCCTCTACGCCCCAAATAAAGAGAACATTGTCCAAATCTGCAATGGTGTTAAGCAAGTAGAACACTAAGTTTCGAACTTGCTCTTTGTTCTCCACAATAATGGACTCTGGGCACATATATGGCCGAAGTCTTTTAGCAATGCAGAGTTTATCCTCAAAAACAATTGCTTTGATTTTGTAATTTTCCAAGTTTCTCTCATTAGCGAATGCAACTGTTTCACTGTGGAAGAACAGCGACTGAGGAACGTTTGAGCGTCCGCCCAAAAATGAAATCCTCACCCCTTTAAGTTCAACTAATACCTTCCCCTCTGTAGTGGAGAAGCAACCGCATACTTCAAGGAAGTCTGAGGTCTCTTGAGTTGCCCGTAAGTACATGACCATCTCCTCCTGCAGTGGTGCTGATATAGTTATACTTGCAATACCAGAAGGAAATCCCTGCTTGGCTGTTAGTTGTCCCAGTGTAACCACAGCAGTCATTTGCAGAAAATAGTCCAGCAGCACAGGGTGAATGAAATAGTCATGAAGATATTTCAAAAGTTCACCAGGGACTTGAATCACTGTCAGAGCTTCCTTTAATTCATTCCCAAACTGCACATCATTGAGCTGTCGGAAAACAGGGCCATACTCAAATCCTGCTTGAGAAAGAATTGAATAAACATCCTTTCTCGTCAAAACCAGTTTGCACCTTTGGGAGATCACGTCAAGACAAATGCTTGATACCTCCAACAAAGGCTGGCTATCTGCACACCTGTATGTCCCAGAGGCATGTGTCGCAACAGAAGACTGTATTTTAAATGCCTTCTCTACATGTTCCAGCGTCACCTTCAACTGTTGACGGGGTGAGTTGAGCGTCAACACGCTCTCAAATCTAACACTGAGATGAAGCAGAGAAACTCGCTGCTTTGGCCTCAGGCTTTCCATCACTGCAGCATAAGCTAATTCAACATAAAACGCACCTGGCACAATGGGTATGCTGTTGTTTTTGTGCTGCCAAAGATACGGTGCAGTCTCTACTGAGAGGTTACATATGAACTCTTTGCTATCCTGCTTTATTTGGGAAATGAGTGTATGGCGAGAAAAAACTGAGGTTTCGTCACCTTTCCTCAAAGCTTCAAAATTCAGCTCTTTCTTTGTGATGTTAAACTGATAGACTGGAAGAGCTGTGGGCAAAGTTTCAGAGCCTTTGTAGACCTGATGCCAGTCAATGTTAATACCAAGCTCAAATAGTTTTGCCACTGTTAAGAGAATGGTGTTGCAATCTTTCTCTGGGTGGACAGAGGAAAGAACTATGGTGTCATTTCCTAGAGTCTCCCAAATGTTTCTTTGGAGAGCCCTACGAGGTCCAATCTCCACAAAGACCACATTTCTCCTGGACTGCTTGCCTTTGATGACAGCACGAAGTGCTTGTTCAAATGAGACTGGTTGTCGGATGTTCTTTGCCCAGTATGTACCAGTGCAGAAATCACCATCTGAATACCTCTCTCCAGTCACTGTAGAATAAAGGTTGCACTCCATGTTGTTGTTATTCAAAAGGTTTATGCTTCTCTTAATGTCATCTAGTACTGGATCCATCATGTGGCTATGGTATGCTGCTGGGACATCCAAGACATGGAGGAAGACATTTTTACCTGTGAACATGATCTTCAGCCTCTCGTGGATGATGTCAATAGCATCTGCATCTCCTGACAGAGTGCAGGACTGAGGGCTGTTGAAAGCAGCTACACAAACTTTTTCAAAGAAATCCGGAAGAATTTTTAGCACCTGATCTACAGCAACATTGCCGACCACAAGCATTTTCCCACCTGTGACTTTGCTCTGGAGAGAACTACGGTGGTACAACACTTTCACGGCATCCTCAAGAGACAAGAGGCCTGAGCAATGAGCGGCAGCAACCTCACCAACCGAGTGACCGAGCATGGCGTCAGGTTTGACACCCCAGTGCTTCAGGAGAGTGGCAATGCCGATCTGGATCGCAAAAAGAAGAGGTTGGACAACAGTTGGCGAGCTAAAATCATCATTGTCATAGTCACCACTGAGCCATTTGCTGATGTTGATTGTTTTATAAGTCTGGAAGAGATTCTCCACTTCTATGACCTTATCTCTGAAAAGAGGAACCTCTCTCATGAGCTGTTTGCACATCCCCCTGTAGGCAACCCCATTTCCACAAAACATAAAGACCACCTGGACATCCGATCGTATTGATTCAGTCTTTGTTTTCAGTGCAGATGTCAGCTGGTGCTCTAAATCTGAGATGGAGGATGTCAGGAAGGCCTTCCTATATTTGTGTTTGAAGTGACTCCTTCCACATGCTGAGGTGTACGAAAGTGCCTGTAGGTCAACTGTTTGATTGCTGCAAAGTCTTTGGTGGGTGTCAGTGATGGTCATGATCAGTGATTTTTCAGAAGCTGCAGATAGTACAAAGAGTTTTTGACAACCTTTTGGTATCTGTGTGGGAACTGAGGTGTGATTATACTCTCTTAAAATCACATGTGCATTTGTGCCACCAAACCCAAAGCTGTTGATCCCAGCTACCCTCCCTAGTGACCCATTTGTCTCCCATCTTTTAGCTTTAGTCGGAATATTTAGATTCAGGGATTTTATGTCTACACTGGCACTGTCTTCAGAGTAGAACACTGAAGGAACAATAGACTCATGCTTCATCATAAGGAGAACCTTAATGAGTCCGGCCACTCCAGCTGCAGATTCTGTGTGTCCGATGTTGCCCTTCAGAGATCCAATCCAGAGAGTCTCTGAACCTGGAGGTCTGGCTTTAGCGATGACGTTTGAGATGCTTCCTACCTCTGTTGGGTCTCCAACTGGAGTTCCAGTCCCATGAGCCTCTATGTACTGGACATTCACAATGTCAGATTCTGAGTAGATTCTTCGCAGCAGATCCTCTTGTTGAATCTTGGAGGGTTTGGTGATCGGGGAGACAGTGTGTCCGTCATGGTTGACTGCAGTTTTGCTGATGATACCCCATATTTTGTTGCAGTCCTTTAGGGCCTTTGTATAGAAAGTCACACCATTAGCAGACTATATACTATCTCTACTGTATGCAAGCATTTCCCATGGCTGGGAAATAAACACAATCATCCAGTGATGGCAGGTGCATTCACATCCTTTACTTAAGTAAAAGTACTAATACAGTGTAAAAACACTACAGAAAAGAAAGCCCTGCATTAAAATAGTTACTTAGGTAAAGGTATATAACTTTAATCAGGAGAATGAACTTAATGTATTGAAGTAAAAGTAATAAATGCAGAAAAAAATTCTTCTGTGACTGTTACACTATTATATTGTTCCTGTTGCTGTCAGACTTTACAACCTGCACTGCCCCCTGTAGACCACACATAGAAAAACTGTCATATTAGAAATGCCATCACATTTACCCAGAGCCCACAGTGACACCTTCACTATGTCCAAAAAACAGTCCAAACTTACTAAAAAATACATTGCAGTTATTAAATATTTAAAATAAAAAGCTGAAAATCTTAACATTTGTGAAGCTGAAACCATAAAATGTTCATACGTGACAACTTACTTTTATTTTGTATTAATTAATTATCTATGCTTTTAGTCTGGCTTTTAATTAATTTTTATATTATTTGTATTTATTATTGTTGTTGCTGTGGTATTTTTTTTTAACATCTATCTTTTTATCTATGATTTTCTTATATTTTTTATCACATTTTTTAAGGTCTTATTTAGAATTTTGACTTCCATCCCATGTTTCCTGATTGCATCTGTTTATCATATACTATTAGTTCCTCTGTCCTGTTTATATTGAGTCCTTCATTTAAAACATAATGTTAATGAGGGATTGATAGGGAGGATGGGATAGGGTTTTTACTGTTTTTTGTTTGTTTTTCCTATGAATTTTGAATTACATTCCGTTTCTATGAACAGTGCTATACAAAAAAAATCTGGTTGATTGACTGAAAATTTGAATTTGAACTGTTGGGTTGATTAATTATTAACAAAACATATTTCATCAGCTCTTCATATGTTTTGTATGCAAAAAATGTTAATTTGTAAAGTAATTAAAGTTCTCAGATATGTGTCGTGAAGTAAAAAGTGCAGTGTACCCCTCTGAAATGTAGTGACTAAGCAGTAGAAAGTGTCACGAAGACAAAAAAGTTCCTCAGGCTTGTACATTCCCACATTGTTATCATCCACCTACATTTTTCAGAGGCTTCAGGAGCACCACACCGCAGCCCTCTCCTCTGCCGTAGCCGTCTGCTCTGCTGGAGAAAGGTTTGCTGGATCCTTCAGGTGAAATCATCTTGGCCTTGCTGAGAGCAACAAACATCCTCGGCTCTATTATACAGTTGACGCCTCCACATAGCGCCATCTCACAGTCTCCTAGTCAAAAGAGAAGCAACAGAATAAGAGATTTTCATACATCATGCAGTAATTAACTTTCTTTAAGTCAAATAGAACTAATTACCTTGCTTTATAGCCTGGCAGGCTACGTGTAGAGCCACCAAAGATGAGGAACAGGCACTGTCGATGGCGAAAGAAGGCCCAGTGAGATTAAAGGTGAAGGAAATTCTGTTGGCGGCAACACTCATGGCCGTTCCAGTGCCGTTGTAGTGGGTTATTGTGTTTGGGTTGTTGTTTCTGAGCATCTCGTAATCCCTGTTCATAAGACCTGCAACACCACAATCAAACTGGGTAATACATGAAACTATCCTTGGGGTTTTAGAGATCAAAAGTAAAAGGAGTACCTATGTAGACACCAGTTCTGCTTCCACTGATGCTTTCCATAGCAATTCCTGCATCTTCTAACGTCCTGTATGCGCACTGAAGAAGGAGTTTCTGCTGAGGGTCCATAGAATCAGCCTCCACTTCAGTAATACCAAAAAACTTGGAATCAAATTCATTAAACCTAAAAAAAAAGTAGATCAACTATAGTTAAAACATCCGTAAAGAGAAGGAAATAGCACTTACCTGCCTTAACTAATGCAAAATATAATGCCTACCCTTCTATTAGAGCTGCTTTGGTTGTTTGTGTCTTTCCAGGTTTGCTTTCATCAGCATCGTACCAGAAAGTGGTGTCGAACCTCTCTGCTGGGATTTCTACCGCACAGTTCTTCCCCTGCAGCAGAACCCTCCAGAAATTGTCCAACCCCTCACCTAAAATAAAACCAACCACAATGACTGGAATTCATCTGAAATTTAGATAACTGCTTTCAAAAATGTCCAAATCAAGCACCATACCTCCAGGGAAATTGCACCCAATCCCGATAACAGCTACGTCATCCTCTGCATCCTCCATTGTTCCTTTTGAAATGATGATGACGCTGCTTTTGCTGCTTTATTCTAAGAGAAAATGTGAAATGTCAAGCCTCTCCATAGTTAAGCTTAAAGCACCGGTTGCTATCTTTGGTCTGAACTAGTCACGACTCTTTATAAACACTGTCAGGTCAAAGAAAAGAGACAAGAGGACAATGACTCGGCTTGTTGCATCTCAGCTGGAACTAAATGCACTAATTGCACGTTAAGATCATTCAAAGGCTACAGTAAATAAGCTTTTGTTCTTGTTTGTAGACTGACAAAAGAACATAGTGTCTACTAAGAAACTACTTGTAAATGGCAGATTTCAAAGTTTGTACCTGTATCTCTTAGATGTTCCGAGCATTATTTAGCAATTTCCCCTTTAGGGCTCAATAAAGTGGGTCTGATTGCATTAATGTGGCATTTAATGTAATAAAGAACAACTTCAGAAAGCAAATAATTAATCAGTGTCTCCTGAAAGCATCTAACATTATTAAAGTTAAAATCAATCATTTAAATGTATGTAAGACAATACCGAATGCATAAAATGTCAGTAACAATACCTTTGTGTCTTTCAGCTCATTGTTCTGGTATCAAAGCCATGTTACAGTTTTGCATTGAGGGAAATTTCTACTCCTTTTAGCTTTGTTTTCAACTAAAGTAGGTAACTGCAGAAGAAAACACACTTTTTCCTACCTTGTACCAAAAAAACAAACTGATAAAATAAGCTAGAAAGTATAGTGGAGCATTTACCAGTTAAGTAAAAATGCATACATTTTGCTTAGGAGTTAGGAAAAGACCCAAAGAGACTCAAAACAAAGAGTGGATAAAAGACTTTACCTGGTTAATGTATCAATAGCTAACTGATTATTTACACCTTGTATCAGTTTTATACGGTGCTAATATACTAATGCTGCCTTTACAGCGTGTTGCAGTGTAAAATAATGCATGTCTAGGTCTGGTTTGAGTCACGATCACAAGGTTGATTCATAAGAGTAATCTTTATTCGAGCTTCAAGAAGGCCTTAATCTAAAGGAACAAACAGAAGCACCAAGCCAGTCCTTTGATACGCTTACAGTATGTACACAACTCCTCTCCTTGATCAGTTACAGTAGGACATGAGGACCTATCTCTACTTTCAGGAAAAAAACAAAACAAAGGACACACCTGTGGGCACTTAAATAAATAAGAACAAACAAAAATAGATAGCATGTGGTAAATGCAACACACATCCTTTAGAGAAAAAACTCTAATATGAGGAGTTCAATAATGAACAGCGGTAATCACCTGTACCTTGCTACGGTACATTCTAGATCGAGGTACTTTAAGGTCCCATGGCGTTCACCGGTTTCTTTGTGAACAATGTGAGACTAACCATGATTTATGTCAAATTCATATGATACCACATATGGCTCTGATGTATAAAACTACTACAGAGGCCTTTTTGTCATGAGTGTCGGACAACAAGCCCTGAATGGAACATCACGTGGAGAGCAGAGATTTTATTTTCATCCAGTTAAACTGTGATGTGCTTTTAAAAAACAAAATCGCTGTGAATTGGATCGTCCTATCTACAGGAAACGTAAAATGATAAAATAAAAATGCATACAAGGGATGAAACAATCATTTTGAGTGTCATCTTCACTTTGACGACGTGAGGGATACAAACAAATGAAATACAAAGGCCTCCAAAAGGCCCGTGCTCGATTGCACGGCTTCGTATATATACATGATTCAAGAGTCTAAAATGTGTACTGAGGTATCTAGTGGTCCAGGGATTTGCCCTCCAGCACCAACTGGATCTCTTTGGCATCCAGGGTTTCATGCGTCAGCAGGGCGTCGGCTAGCTTCTTGTGCTCGTTGCTGTAAGTCTTCAGGATGTTTTTAGCACGTTCGTACGAGTCCTGCATGAAGAGAATCAGATGTAAATAATCTGCGTTTATATATGTGTGTAAATCAAACATGGGAAATTTGAGATGGGGGAAAAGCTCACCTTCAGTAAAGCTCTGACTTCCTGTTCAATGGCAGCTTGTGTCTCGGGGCTCTGCTTGGTTACGTCTCCGTAGGTCATGACACCGAGCTGCAACCAGAACACAAATTACATCCTCAGGTTGAATAAACAATGAGGCTTTCTCATACAGCAGCCAGTGATCCTTACTAACTGTGAGGGATGATTTAAACCAGAGTTACAAAGAGCTTTTCATTGTGTTTTTGGGTAATAATTATAGAGTAATGGTAGAGGACTCTTCAGTTTGATCTCTGCTGCAGTTTCTTTGTACTATTTTTAACAGTTAGTGCCCATTTACTAGTTGGAGACGTGCTGAAATCAGCTACTGCAGTGTTTAATAAAAAAATAACCTGAAGTGGGTTTTAGTTGGCCAAGTAGAGAAAATGACACAAAAAAAGCCATGAATATTGATAAGAATGTACTAGACATTTTATCATCTATGTCTTCACAACTAACATTTTAATGTAGATTCGGGCAAACAATTTGTTATTTACTGTAAATAAAACCCTGCAGCAATGTATACAGTTAAAGCTCCACAACAACGCTGTTTAATCTTTTATGCTGGCACACTAAAGTTTTTACCTTGTCACTCATGCCGAACCTGGTCACCATCATTTTTGCGATTTTGGTTGCACCATCAAAGTCGCTGGAGGCTCCTGAAATGCATAGGAGGAGATTGAATAAAAAGCTGTATTACAAATAATCCAAGCATACAGTTGTACAGAAGCATATTGCCGCCGCACCAGAAGAAGTATGACAAGATAGCATACCACTTTATCGTTCTACTTCATGTTGTACGTCATGCCCAAGTTGAAACATGGTGAGATGTTTCTGTTATTGAGCACGATGGATGACATTTTGATTTAATTTATTATGATATAATTCATCCATGGAACCCTCAGTGCCCTTTCAGCTGATCAATGAGAAGTGATGCTAACTCCAGAGGGTCAAACTCATTCTTCCTTCTCTGCAGCTCCATGCATTTTGAAATCTTTGTGTTTAAATACTTATCATAACAACATACACTGTTACGCATCTGTATGAGGTATGTCTGGTGTAAACAGCACTTCACTACTGACAGCTTGTAAAGACTAAATAACTTCTTCTGAATCTCTCACCAGTGGTGATGTAGTCGTCTCCAAAGATGAGCTCCTCTGCTACTCGGCCTCCCATACTGACGTCCATCTGAGCCAGCAGCTGGGCTCTCGTCTCACTCCAGCGGTCATTCTCTGGGAGCATGGACACCTAAAGGACAAGAGACGAGGACAGACTAGTTTTAGAACCTGGTTAAGAAGAACTATTACAAACAGCTTAAAGAATAGATGTTGTGAAACCATAACAGGAGCTCACATGGCCAAGAGTTGGTCCTCTAGGCATGATAGTAGCCTTATTGATGGGCATTGCGTCTTTGGTATAATAGGCAACGATGGCATGGCCGGACTCATGGTACGCGGTGATGGTCTTATTCTTCTTGTCTATTTCAACACTTCGTCTCTCGGGGCCTGGCGTGAAAAGGAGAGAAAGCAAGAAGTCATTAAAACCTTCTCCTGCTGTATAGGTGATCTGTCTCATGTGATATTTAATGAGGGCTGCAGAGCAGATCTAAGCCCTGTGTGTACTCACCCATGAGGATCTTGTCCTTAGAGAACTCCAGGTCCTTCATTGTGACCATCTCTTTCCCGTCCACCGCCGCCTTCAGGGCTGCCTGGTTGACCAAGTTCTCGAGCTCTGCCCCCGAGAAACCCACTGTTCCTCGGGCAATAATCTCTGCGTTGATGGCTGTGGAAGAGCAAACACAGTGTCTTTATAAAGGTGGTCACAGACAATGGTGTCTTTAGAAACTGAAACAGCAAACAAAGGTATTCTCTGAGGCTTAGTTTGAACTGATAAAGAGTTTGTGATGGATTTTCTCACTAATATTACAGCCGTGGCCAAAAGTTTTGAGAATTTTTGGTCAATCCTCAAGCGGCGGGTGGACAAACAAAAGCCCACAAATTCTTACAAATTATTAATTAAACTGATTATTCATATTCCTCGGTCAGGATGTGGTCCAGAAGTTGATTGACAGCATGCCAGGGTGAATTGCAGAGGTCTTAAAAAGAAGGGTAAACACAGCAAATATTGACTCTTTGCATAAACTCAATTTATTGTCAATAAAAGCTTTTGACAATTATGAAATGCTTGTAATTATACTTCAGTATACCATAGAAACATTTTACAAAAAGATCTAAAAACACTGAAGCAGGGAACTTTGTGAAAACTAATTTTGTGTCATTCTCAAAACTTTTGGCCACGACTGTAGGTAGGTAGGCGGGGCAGCATTAAAGACCTTGCCTAAGGGTCCTCACTGGATACCTGCACCCTGACCGGGATTTGAACCATCGATCTCCCATGCTAAGGTCTGGGGTGTTAGTCACTCGGTGCCAACAGGTGTTACCAACACTCTAAGAAAACAGGGACCCGATAGATATTTAAATATTTACAGTTTTTCACTCTAGGTAGACGTTTCACCATGCTGAATGTATCCTCCAACATGCAGATGACATGCTCCTCTACATACCATTCTTAAGCCATGCTACTTTTATTTAATGCATAACACAGCCTGCAGTTCACGGGAATCACAGGGTACCTCACGATACAATATGATACATGGCTCACGATACCGATACTATCACTACTATCGGGATACAGCGATACTACGTCACGATATCTATAACTGAAAAATACAAAATTCCTGTAAAAAAGTTCAGTATTTATTTACTTACTGTAATTTGGGGTCACTTTCACTGGATGTGACACAAATCTGGATGATTTCCAAACAGTTTGATTAGTTAAAAGCGTCCCCCACGTAGCTCTGACAGGATGCTGGGATGTCCTTTTGTTCTATTGATGTCTGCCTGTCTGTCCTCCATGTCTGACGTTTGTAACAAACAACCCTCGTGAATATACGTT
>OMNN01042216.1:0-15346 GCA_900302755.1 Chromis chromis
AGAAAAAGAAGAAACATCCAGTGAGCGGCAGTTGTGTGGACGAAAATGCCTTGTTTATGTGAGAGGCCAGGGGAGAACAGGCAGACTGGATCAAGATGATAGAAAGGCAACACTAACTCAAATAACCACTCGTTACAACCAAGGAATGCAGAATACCATCTCTGAATGCACAACACATCAAACCTTGAAGAAGATGGGCTACAGCCGCAGAAGACCATACCAGGTGTCACTCCTGTCAGCTAAGGAACAGGAAACTGAGGCTACAATTCACACAGGCACACCAAAATTGGAACATAGAAGATTGTAGAAGATTGGAAAAACGTTGCCTGGTATGATTTCAACTGCGACATTCAAATGGTAGGGTCAGAATTTGGCGTAAACAACATGAAAGCATGGATCCATCCTGCCTTGTATCAACGGTTCGGGCTGGTGGTGGTGTAATGGTGTGGGGGGTATTTTCTTGGCACACTTTGGGCTCCTTAGTACCAATTGAGCATCGTTTAAATGCCACAGCCTACCTGAGTATTGTTGCTGACCATGTCCATCCCTTTATGACCACAGTGGACCATCTTCTGATGGCTACTTCCAGCAGGATAATGCACCATGTCACAAAGCTCAAATCATCTCATACTGGTTTCTTGAACATGACAATAAGTTCACTGTACTCCAATGGCCTCCACAGTCACTAGATCTCAATCCAATAGAGCACCTTTGGGATGTGGTGGAACGGGAGATTCGCATCATGGATGTGCAGCCGACAAATCTGCAGCAAGTGTGTGATGCTATCATGTCAATATGGACCAAAATCTCTGAGGAATGTTTCCAACACCTTGTTGAAAGTATGCCACAAAGAATTAAGGCAGTTCTGAAGGTAAAAAGGGGTCCAACCTTTTACTAGCAAGGTGTACCTAATAAAGTGGCCGGTGAGTGTATATAATCTTTTGACCACTGGGATGCTGCATTAAGCAAAAACACCTTTTTGTCTTGTAAGTACCACCTGACACAAGCATCTTGTGTCAGGTGGTACTTTGGAAGATCCTAAAGATGAGACATGACAAATTGTGGTGGCGTCTTAGTGGACACGGCCAGAGCTCCAGCACCTGCTCACCTGCAATTCTTTGAGCCTGCAGATTTTGAAATCAGCATCTTGTCCAAAGCAGGCAAATGAGCAAAACAGAACACGATGTCATATCACTTACACATAATCTTTATGCATAAAACTTGCCATCAGTGCTTACAGCAATGCTTTTAACGTGATCAGATCAAGTTGCCATGGTGACTGTGCCCTGCTGAACTGCTTGGCTCCCTCACTGCTGCTTGCAGCTGTATTTAATTAGTTTTAACTCTTACCAACTGTATTTTTGTCATATGCAGTATTTTACCTTAAATCTAACCATGCTGTAAATGCCATGTGTGGATGTTGCAGAGTAAAATAAGTGAGCATTCAAACATGTTACTGAATGTGATCTAAGACTTTGCAGGTTCATCCACTGTCACTGGTCAAACACCTTTGACTTTCCTTTTTTACACTTTAGAGCTTCACAGTCCTTCTCCAGCAAACTGTCTTCGGCTGAAAAAGCTTCAAACTGAGGTTTTATGTAACAAAGGCCTAAACTGAAGGTTGTTGAAAGTTACAGCGCTGCAGCTGTTTAAGACCGAACACTGCCGGTCTTCTCCTGACGTCGTCTATATGAATGGATTTGAGCCTGTTCATCCCAGATATGTTGTATAGCTGACGCTCTTTTGTTGTACAAATCCTGTCTAACGCACCAGAGGGACTGACTGTAGAGTGAGCAGTGAAGGGTTTAACTACAGATTCACAGTACTAACTGGAGGGCACACACTCCTTACAGAGGCATTTACACATGTAGTTTATCTTTCTACCTCAACTGATTAAATGGCATGTTTTATTATCTTTTACACAATACATGTTTGCTCAAAGCATAGCAGTGAGACAAAAAGGAGGAGGACGAGGTAAGAAAAAGATGACGACGAAGGAGGAAAGACAGGATGAACAACAGAGAGAGGGGGAGGGAGGTCTGCAGGGACAAACAATACCCGGTGATGGTGCACATTGTCTCTGTTGTCACCGAGCATGGCAGGTTGATGCATTGCACTGCTGGACCAAAGACAATTCTGCGAATGTGAACAGTCTGGCATATCTGCATATCAATTATTTGTGGCTGCCATAAATATGGTTTAATGGAACTGTCAGTGTGTGCCATCGCATATTAACTGAGCCTGGAGCTCAGCTGCAGCTGGTTGATGCTGGCAAACAATACATTGGCCACATCTGCATCCAGGTGGAGCGCAGCACGAAGTGGAGCAGGTGATTTAGGAGACCTGTACCGACTTGATAATGAAAAATAGGTGTGTGGAAAGATTGGTATTGTTTATACTTCCTAGTGTTTTCATTTCAACCACTACCCTGTATTTGTCTACCTTGCTGAATACAAGAATATGTGAATACAGACAGACTATTGTTTGTGTGTAATTAGTTGGTACAAAAATAATACACCCCTACATTTTGTTCATAACAACCCCACTCCGAGGAGAATTTGAAAAGTTTCTGTTTTTGATTAAAAATGTTCTCCAGCATTAATTACATTTTTCTATTTTCAAAATCAAATCACTCAAATGAGCATAGTGGCCTCTACTGTGAATAATGTTTATAATTTGACTAAAAAGGGGGAAGAAATCTTGACACATGGTCCACTTGTGACTTTTTTCTATACCTTTACACCTCATGGTCTTTTCATGTGCTGCAGTTTAGGACTTTAGTTTAGGACATTTGAGGGTCAAACTTCTTCAAGAAAAACAAACTTTTCACAAAACGTAGTATGGCCAGTGGTGGTTCAACAACTGCGGAACCACAGAAAGATAAATTATTTGATCCACGCACAGTGAAGGTCACCCTGTCACCAAGCACATAGCACAACTATAAAGAGTTTTTGTTGATCTTAGAAAGAATAGGACCACTTGTACCAAACACCTTAAGTTCTCTCCTGAATTCCAACCCTACAGGCATAGTTTCTCCTAAACTAAGGGATTTGCTTAGGAATGTTGCACAGAATCCTCTAAAAGGCTTCCTTAGTTAAGGAAAAATATTAGGCAACCATTGAAAGCGATTTTACAGCAGTGAAATTCTATTTTCCATTGAGACCATTTTTTTCACTTGCACTCTTGGCTGTGATACCCGTTATTACTTCACTTGTTAGCGCCTCACAAGGGTAGCTTAAATTCTTTTCCTTACTTTGGTTGCTAAGGTCTTGTGCAATATTTTAACTAACGGTATAGTATTTATTCAGTATAACCCAAAGATAAGGAATAAATCTTAAATACTTCAGTGGCTTGAATGTTGTTAGAAGTGATACAGGCTTTTTTTTTTTTAGGTATATTTAATGTAATGACAAATGCTCCCATTCTGAGTTGCTGCTCTGCTGTTTTTATGTGACTGACTAATTAGATTGATTTCTCCGGAGGCTCAACATAATAGTTACCCAGAATGAACCTCCTAAGATCAGGTTTGCTGTAACAGAGGAAGGCACAACACTCACGAACTGAGACCCCACAACATTTAAACCGAATATGCAGTCATACAGGATGGCATCAAGGCAGAGAAAAAGAAATACAACGCACCATTATCCTTCATCCATCTTTTCTCGCTCCATCCGTCTGTCTTTTCTTCACTCTGTTCCTCCAACGGGCAGCTCTCCTCTCCCCCCCAGGGTCTCTTCAAGGCCCCCATTATTTCACAAAGCCATAAATTCTCAGACTCTAACTGGCAGAGGTCAGGGCTGAGAGTCAGAGGGGTGGAGGGATGTTCTAGCTTATGAATAAAGGCATAATCTAGAAAAAGATGGATACAGCATTAATAGCTTATACAGCCACTGCTATAATGTTACCTGTTGAGCATATTGTACCAATAGAGCCAGAGAAGACAGTGTAGTCCTAGTAGAACCTCTTATGAGTTAACTTAATCATATGCATTAAAGGTGAGTGTTACTCTAATATACTTAAAGCCACAATCATGTTTATGAAGCCAAAGAATGCCACTTTATAATAGTGCATAATGCTTTAAACCACAGAACTGCATGAATGCTGTATGTAGTTGATTGCACTGCATGTTTATGTGGGTTGTCTCTAAATCTCTTATTGTAATCACAAATACACAAGATAAATTCTCGTACGTGCACTGGAAACTAAAGTACAGTTCATTGTGAGTTAACATTAGGAACAGGGAACCTTAAAAGTGGGACATATAAAGCTTCATTCTGCTAGTATGTCGGTGTATAAAAGTAGCGGAACTCGAGGCCTGAGGGATTAGCAGGAGAATTAAGTCTCTCTCCACATTTCCTCCAATTGTCCTCAAATTAATACAGCAGATAAGAATTTTGACATAGGAGCAAAAATAAAGACACCTCTCTTCCAGAAATAATCTTTCAGCGTATGAATGTGACTCAATATAACGGCATTTATACAAAAAACGGGGACTTGACGTACACACGTTAGGATCGAGAATCACTCACCATGTAAAAGCAGTCTACTAGTACTAGTCTCCTGGGATATGCTGTTTATGGCCTTTGTGCTTCTGTGATTTGGCAACATTTCACTTTTAAGCTCAACATCACGTAGCCATCATGTAAAAATGAGAAACTCCAAATAAATGATACTTTTAGACACTACTATTAACATTACTATGGGGTGCTATGTTACTATAAGACATCGCCGCATTGCAGGTAATAAAAAAATTGCCTGTCATTAGTATAGTATGCACATGTACAGGTTTGTAATTTTATTTTTGGGAGGTCTACTAGTGCATGTTTCCGTGCTTTACAGTTCAAAAAATGCATTATTTTTCTCATACTGTACATTGCCGCCACACCTTTTGCACCTCCTCTGAAAACTAATTTTCAGCTCCTCAAGAACCCCCTCACGGAAAGCCAGGTTCTACTCTGATTGGTCAGCTGGTCCGTCGAAATAGAGGTATCGCTGGTTATGGACCAATCCCCCAGAGCTCTGAGTATAGGCAAAGTGATGTAGCTCTAGTTGGAGGAAATAATGGGCATTCTATTTGACCAAAGCCGGCTGGCCCATTAGGCAATATAGGCAAATGCTAAGGGCGCCGTGGCATCCAGGGGGCGCCACAAAATCGGGATAAAATTCACCTTCAATATAATTATATTAAAACTAGTTATTACTAATAACTCTTAAAATGGAAAAGCTCACATTGATTCAAATGTAATGCAATGCCCAATTAATATTACTACAAAACAATGCATTTCTTTTGTAAGTGTATGTAAATCGCTGATGGAGGGGGGCGCCATTTAAAATCTTGCCAAGGGCGCCACATTGGGTAGGGCCGGATGGTAGGCAGGTGTTTCGCAAATGTGTAGCATTGTGACGTAAATAGGTAACAGGAGACAAGCCTGGACTTCAAACGAGGTGTTTCAGACAGGTGAGGAGCTGTATTTTCTGTAGACGAGAGAAACTCCCTTTTGGCGTAGACTTTGGGCTTTATAAGTTTGCAGACCTTTAACAGGAAAAAGCAGTTTAATAACATAAAGGAAACAGAAAAAACCCAAATAGTAATATATAACATGTGCTCTTTAAAAAAGTACTATGGGCTTGACAAATATTATTATATTGACTGTGGAATTTTACCATATTAGTGGGTTAAGATGGAGATTTTACTACTAAACTACCTAACTTTATAGAGACGTCTATTTTGAACCAGTAGTTCTAAATCCAGTGTCCTTCCAAAGAGTCACAAGATCATAATCAAAAGACAAACTTTGCTAAACATGTTGCATCTATTCCTAATCTGTGTGCATTTTATATATATTTACCTCATTCAGACTCAACTTACTTGTATCAATCCACACAATACAGCATCTTACATTTGTATAGCAGTACACATATATTTGAGTAAATGTCCCTAGTTACCTTCCCCCACTATCCTCAGATGCTCATATTTAAAATCTTCAACTTGTCGTCAACATCTGATTGTCTGTGGGTTTATTCACTGGCCTAATTCCAAAAAAAAAAAAAAAAAAAAAAAAAAAAAAAAAAAAACAAAAAAAAAAAAAAAAAAAAAAAAAAAAAAAAGCACAATCAAGCATCAACAAAATGTTCAAAATACAGATGTAAATATAAAAACGTGGAGACAACCATCTAAATTATTAATAGGGTCCCTCATCTACTCAACAAACCAGAAGCCTGTGAAACAAAAGCAGTCTTCTTTTGACAGTCTGGTTTCAGGTCTCGACTGTAAATCAAAGCCATCCGATCTTCATGCTTCGTTCAGCACACAGATGCTCTGCTGCTGTCGGCTGCTAATTCAGCTGCAACCACATTACTCTCCTCCTTAATAAGGTTTACCGAGCGTCTGTCTTACCGAGCTTCACCCTCCTCCACCCACAGAAACACCCTAATGGAGCTTGAAACAGGCATTGGCTTGCAGTGTGTGTTTGTGTGTGCCTTTGTGTTCTGCAGTGTGTTGGTGTTGATAAATGAATGCTGTGTGTGATTATTTGTGTGCATGTTAAGGACTGACATTTTACATCTGCTTGGAATTTAGGAAAAGTTGTGTGTGAAGGCAAATGTCTGTTGATTTGAAATGTGTCCCTAAAGTGTGAATGTGTATTTTTAAGGACTGCCATACAAAAAACGAATATGTATCTGTGTGAAGGCATGTAAAATTGGAGATATTGTTTGCTGCTTCTCATGTAACCGACAAGGACAGGTGTTTATGAGCAAAATATGTACGTATCATTTATGATGCAGGTTGTTAGTTTGACATACAGGTTATGAAAGCAGAAAATGTGTGTGTGCGTTTGTACAGTATGTAGGTTAATGGTCTTCATTGTGTTCGAGTTAGAGAAGGAGCTGTTCTCATTAGGAGCCTTTTAAAAAGCTAATTGGCTGAGCCAGTAAAGGTCAGGAAGCCCAGCAGGAGGCAGACAGTGATTCAGGACTCTACATTGTGCTTCATAATCTGACCTTCTGAAGTCTGAGCACATTTTAGTTAAAAAAAAAAGCTCTTGTTTCAAAATATAGCCTTGCTCTAGGTTTTAGCAGGACACATACTGCACATTCTATTGAAATGAAAAGGAGGGGCCGCTGTTTAGCTCACTGAGTTA
Organism: Chromis chromis; assembly: GCA_900302755.1. Lineage (NCBI taxonomy): Eukaryota > Metazoa > Chordata > Actinopteri > Pomacentridae > Chromis > Chromis chromis. The sequence goes on from OMNN01042216.1 coordinate 7,143, forward strand.
AGGCGATACCACATGGGGTCAGTCCCTTAGCAGCGGTCATCAGTTCGAATCCGGCTCAAGACCATTTGCTGCATGTCACTCTCCTCTCTACCCCCAATTTCACTCTGTCTCTCTACTAATAAAAGGAAAAACTCTCCCCCAAAAAATACATTAAAGAAAAGAAGGTGGTTTTGGGTTGTGTGTGCATCTCTACTATATAAACACATTTCAGCCCTGCAACTGTTGGCTCTCATCAGTAAAATGCCTTTACTAACGGCAGTATCATGGAGTTGAAAGATGTTTTAATTTTTCATTCTATGTTGACTTCTCGATCCCTTTAGTCATTAGTATTCCCTCTGGGGCAAAGCTTTGAGACTGCATTAGGGCTTAAACTTGACGATAATTTGAATGACAGGTAGGTGCTGTCAAGATAAGTACAACAACAGATTAGCGGCCGTGCTTACATTATTTTGATGATTCTAAGGGCCAAGGAACAAAGACGCACCACAGCAACTGACATAGATACTTAAGAAACGGCAAAATGTTGCCCACCCCTTTTTTCCCCCCCAAAGGTCAAAGTTCAAAGGGTAATAACACCAGGCACAATTTGTTCTGGGACTTTTAAAATTGCCTGTACTATAACATTACCAAGGATTCAGTCTGACAACAAGATTAAAGCTACACTAAAAGCTCTGCGAGACTGTATTAAGTCACAACACTGTTTTGTGCTACATGGTAATGCTAACATTAATATGTTCATAATAAGAATGATTTATGGCCATCATCTTACTACAGTGCGTTACCTGTTAACAGAGTTTTTTTCAATTAAAAAAAAAAAAAAGCAACCGTCAGACAAACAAATGTCAGACAAGCAATTCTACAATTTCATTTAGCAGACGCTTTTATCCAAGGCGACGTACATCTGAGAGTAGATACAACAAAAGCAAGGATCTAGTCAGGAGAAAACAACCTTTTTCTTTTTGCAGCCTGTCAAGTGCAAAAGTGTTCAGTAAAGAGCTGGGACTGTAATCTTTTCTTAAAGACTGAGAGGGACTCTGCAGATCGAACAGAGTTTGGTAACTCGTTCCACCAACGGGGAACCAAAGAGAACCACGGAGGAGAAGAGTCTAGCTATCGACCTTGGGCCCTGTTGTGGTGGTTGTATCGGGCGCCTTGTGTTGGCCGAGCGTAATGAGCGGGAGGGAGTGCAGGCCTGGATGAGGGAGTTCAGGTAGGAAGGAGCTGTTTTCATTGTAGTTTTGTAGGCAAGTGTCAAAGTTTTGACGGTTCATATGTGGTGGCAGGTTGCTAAAAAAAAAACATCAATCTATGAAATACATATTGTAAGCATGAATACAGGAGTATGAACACTCATCATTTGCACTGCTCTTATTTTTAAGCAATAAGAAACATGTTTAACATCATATATAAACAGCCGAGCTCCACACAGCATTTCAGACAATCTCTGATGAAAACAGTTGTAATTACCACAGCTAACAATTACATCCAAACTGAAAGACTAAAATAATGAATCAAATAAGATTTATTTTCCAAAAATAAAATTACATTTCTTATTACTTACATGTTATCTTTTTTGTTCATTATAACAGCATCTGAAATGTTAAACTCTGTTGAACAGCAATAAAAAATGTATAAGGAAATTAAACCATTGATTCCATCTAACATCTTGATGGCTTTTGTGAAAATAATAAAAATGTTTGATTTTTTTTAAAACAAGAAGCCTTTACAAAATTATTCACAATTATAAATAAAAGAACTATTGATTCCCTGTAATTTTTTGTCAGTTAGAAAAGTGCTACAATTACACCAACATCAAACTTTTAAACGGAGACGAACATAAGAGTTTAACTAATCTAGATTAAAATTACATACAAAGTCAGTACATAACTCAGGTCCTCGATAAGAAAAAGAATTTTAAACAACGTTTGTGAGGACTGTCAAGATATTTTATGAGAAATGTATTGTTCTAGAATAAACACTCTAAACACACACTATTTATAAGGAGTCATTCAAGTAGTTGGTTTGCCAGTCGTTTTGGAGCAGCTGTAGGAGGCGCAGCCTACCTGGTCCCAAAGAAAGGAGACAGAAAGTTTCGCCAGTGGACGGGAGCAGCAGGTACACCTGGAAAACAGAATAACACACACATTTAATATCAACTTAACATCTAACATTACAAATTTCTATTTTATTCTCGTGTCAGCAGAACATCTGCTGTGCTACTCTTGTGCTTCCCAGTGGATGACCTGCTGTAGCAACACCTTCAAAATACCTAATGGACCATTTAAGCTTTAAGTCCAGAATCTAAAGTGCATCTCACAACACCTCCTACTGCGAGTTGTGGTCAGAGATGTTTGTTGCATTTGTACCCACACCTGAGAGCGATGCCAGGGTATCCCGAGCACTGCACCAGTCCAACAGAATGTCACAGGAGCAGAGTAGAAACACCATCACTGGATGTCAGTAAAAGCAAGATTCTCATCTGGTGTGACTCTGACCTCGTGGCTACACTGAATGTGTAAAGTATGCGGACCATTTGCACAGCGGATGTGGTTCAGAATGGATCTTTTTACTGGCTACACTTACAGTACACATACATGAGTGTTTCTTTTTGGATTGCTGTGTCTTCAGCACTTAAAAAAGTCAAGTTTTTTACACGTTTGTGTAATATGGGTAAATTAATATCTATAGACTACAGTAAACTCTAATAAAATAACAGTACTAAGCAATCGTTAGCTTGGCTACTGCCAAATAAATGTCATCATTGTGGTCAAGACTCCTAAGTGGAAGTCCTGCTTGATACAAAGTTGTCACCTCCCATACACTGATAGTTGATTTTTTTTTTAAGAGTATAGACACTTTATGACCCATTTCTGTCTAACAGAGCCACACACACATCACATAAAAAACTAGAAAAGCACTCGGAGAGCAGAGACCTCCGGCAAGCAGCCGTTACCTTCTCAGCTCTGTGGCGTATACTGCAGTAAACGACACCACTGTGTTAGCTCGTTTTGTGCTGGTAACAAGCCGCCTGGGCCGCTATCAAAACAGGCAGCATGGGAGGCAGTAAACCTTGCAAACTGGATCCGTTTATTTGTCACACACACGGTGAAAAAGTACAGCACGAGTGCCGGGCAGGACATACACACAACGCACATCTCTTCACATACTATTACTACATTACCCATAAGCCACCGCGCTTAAAGGAGCAGGCTCAGGCCGGTAACACAGCTCATTTCCACCCATATTGTGATTTCCACGAGCGGCATTTTCTCATTTTTGGTAATCCAGAACATCATCAAAATGTTATCATCTGTTCCTTGTCCCATTATAAACATTTCCTGAAAATTTCATTAAAATCCGTTCATAACTAACAGACAGACAGACACATAAACGCCAAACCTAACCTATGCTTGGTGGAGGTAAATATTTTCACTTTTGCAGCGTATATCTCCACGGGGTATACGCACCACTTTAGTGCTGCTCATATGCCTGGTGTAATTAGTTTTATTGATTATAATGGCAGCGTAATGTTGTAAACAGTCAGCATATGTCACACCTTCAGTGTAAGCATGGGGATAAAGGATTCCATAATTTAAAAATTAATAACCCAAGAAATTGTCATTTTCAGTTTTTTCTACCGTCTGCAGTGATTTGTCTGAGCAGCAGCTCAACAACAAGCGGAGTACTGACCCTTCATGTGTAACAAGTCTGCTATCTGTCAAACTGAGCTGTAGGCATATCAAGATAGATACAAGATAATTGTGACAAGCCACAAGTGCAGACTTTGCAACTGTAAGGGTAGATTTTTTGCAATGTCAGGTCTCTGAGGGAAGTCAGCAGTAAGCATGGTAAGAAACAAAATACAGAAGTGACAAGCAAGTATGAAGAGAAAGAACTGATATAAACTACAGGGAATACAGTCAGCAGGTTGTTGAATTGTGCTGTTGGGACGTAGTCACACATTTTCAAAATACTCAAACATTTCCTCTAATCCGTCTTGTACTAATTCTGGTTTCTATCTTGTGTTTTTATCTGTACTTGTGCAGCTTGTGTGCAGCACGCTGCAATGCTACAGCCTGCAAAAAGCGATTTGTAGATAAATCTTCCTTAATCCACGGTTTTGCTTTTTTTCACCAACATGGTGCCGGTGGAAGCATGGTCGAGCAGCAGTGTATCGATATCAGGACAAATGCAATGAAAGCAGCTTGTTGGGTCAAATAGCTCTGGTAACAGGTCTAATTGAATCTGTGTCAGGTTCTCACTGCAGGTACATCCACCACTGCAAGCAGCAGGGTGGAAATCAATACGTCCTCTCTGCATCCATGGACACACTCTAATTTCATTGAAGGCTTTTCTCTGTGTGTATGGTAGAGAGAGTGATGGAGCAAATGAGTGTACATGTGCAGGTTAATGAAGGTCATTGTATAATCCTGTTAGAAAATGAGCCTGCAAGAGAGAAAACTAAGGCTTTGTGTATACATTTGGACCTTTGTTCAATAATGTTGTCATTCTACAATGAGTAGGAAATGTTAACTACTCTTACCAATGATAAAAGCAGAGTGAAAAAATTCTAACGTAATAGTTTAAGCGTAATGCATTTTTTAAGCGTAGCTGATTCAGCATACTTTTAGTGGTGCTAGCTTGCCAAGATGTAAACAAATAAAAGACTAAAACAACAGGGGTTTAAGTTGTTGCCCGAAGTCACATCCCCCAAAGTATCATGGGAACGGTTGTTTTAAAACTTCGAGCAAAGTTATCTTTCCAATAGATGCAGGGCAAGGAAAAATAGATGGAACAAAACTTTGAAATCACTGGTTCTACTGGATGCCACAAAATTGCAGAGGTTCACAAGAAATGAGGCTAGATTAAAATCTAAATAAATAAAATAATATTCAATAACAAATTCACACGGGAAAATAACTTTGGCAAATATATCTACACCCTAAATTAAACTGCATTGACAAACAGGCAAAGTATTTCTTTTTCTATGAATCAGTTGCAGTTTGAATCCAAACTGCTCTTGCAGATTGGATTCTACTGGTCATGAATAATATTCACATTGTGTATATGTGTGTTAAATAAATCTGCATGCATTTATCTGTACCTTGAGTGCAGTACTGGTATGGGGCCAGGCCAGGAGTATGGAGGTTCAGAGTCCTCAGGATCAGAGGTGGTCTGATCATTGGAGGGGCAGTGACCTCTGGCTGCTGCTGCACTTGTTCTGGTGTAGGACAGCAGGGGCTGGAATTACTGCTGGATGGAGTTGGTGGAGGAGTCGCACTCACTGCCTGAGAACAGAGGAAATTTTTCTTTACTGAACAAAAGACAACTCTTACTTATGCCTTTGTTTCAAGTGGCTGAAAGAAATGCTTTACAAAAACCTTAATCCACAGTGACTTTAAACCAAACACAAATGATGTCCCTCTTACTTCAATGTCAGCTTTACAGTGAGCCCGGGTCATCTCGATCAGATCTGGAGGAGCGAGAGGGCTGGTGGTGGGACATGTGGGGCTGGAAGGAGGCAATTCATTTGTCAACCCGCAGCCTACTTCTCTACAGCTGGGGGTTTGGGCATTTAGCAGAGCATTGAACGGGTTGTCCCCTTCACCCTGAACAACATATCAAAACAAGACAATATTAATTACCATCCATCTTGGATTTAAATTAGGTTATCTTAGTGAAAAGAGCAGAACGACTGAGCAATCCAAAACAGAGTTACAATACCAAAGTATAGTAAATTATTATTTTATGGTTACATTTGAATACACTGTGATGACCTTTGTTAATTGTTTAGCCTCAACCCTATTCAGGCATTACAGCTCCAATTACCAAAAGGATATAAGATAAATTATAGTAATTCATATTGAATGACACCCAATGCAATATTATAATGAATTGTCGTACAGAAGATGAAAGTATAAATGTTTAAAAACACGATGAATGAAGGCAGTTTGTGGTGTTCCTGTGGATCAGCTCAGAGTCAGCTGGTCTTACCTGGATGTGGGGGATGACCTCATCATCACCAATATACTCCAGTGCGGGTAGTTCTTCCTCTTCAACCTGCGACACCAAAAACACTCCTGTATCTTTTACATTCATATAGTGATGTCCCAATCCTAAAATCCTAAGAATGGGATTGGAGCAGATCAAGGCGATTTTTCCTGATTGATTACAGAAAAACTATCCGAGTGATCCCAGTTAGATCTAGTGTGTGCCCTGGCCAGACATCATTGAGCATTAGAAGAAAGTACAAAAGTCATATTTTTAATTAAGAAACATTTTAGACAGTCTGCTAGAATATAAATTATCTAAATAAATGAACAACAAGAAAGATGCCATGAGAATCTGTCAGACCTAGCAGGTGACAGTGATTATTTGCTCAGGTGTACATGTTTGCATCAAAGCAGGTATTCAGAGGCGCATGTTGCATCTTTGTTACAAAACAGAAAACGTTTTTATTTTTCCCAATTTATATAAAGCATGGCTCCATGTAGTTTTAACTTTGATATTTACCAGCTGTGATCCAGTTTTAATGTCAGCTCCATAGCGGTGGGATCAGTTCCTCAAAGTAGAAGATTATTTTAGAGAGGAGGAGCAAAAAAACACATTCTGCAAATCCACCCGGTCTGTATAACCGCTCTGATATCGAAATACAGAAGTAGTTAACCATCCATGAATAGTATATTTGCAATTTGTAAAAATAAAATAAAAACTAGACCGCTAGGAAGCCACCACTGGAAACCCTGACTGCATGCTTTGTGCTAAACAACAAAGCAAAACTGGTTTGTCAACATAGGGATTGTTTTATTGAGATGGCCATATGCAGCTTTTCTTCACAGTGTAAATAAACAACTAGCACTACTGCCTTGCGGCTGTATTCTTTCACCAGTGAGTCAAGTTGCAGCTTACAGTCTTGTCCGACAGATATGACGTTTGACCTTGTGCCTATAAAATGTCACCATTTCAACATTTTGTCCTTTAAGAGAAAAAAGAATGTTGTCATAAGTAGTGTGTCACTTCTTGAGCTTCTTGGCCCTAAACAAGTTCTGTAAGGTAAAAGTGACCTTTGATCACTAAATTCTAATCAGTGAAACCTTGCGTTGGAGGCTTGTGACAGACAGAACAAAATTCTCTCAAGTCATTCCTGATTTACACAAGAATGTGATGAACATGAGGCCCCAGTGACCTTGATCTTTTGCCATTGAAATTTAAACAGTTCATACTTCTTCGCCAAATTTGAAGTAATGAATTCAAGACATTCCTCGAGATATTGCATTTACAAGAATAGGACAGACGGACAGACAATGCAAAAACATAATGCAGGGCAGGAAATTAACTTTTTCATCCACCAGCCACAGTGGCTGGTGGATTCAAAATTCTACCGGCCATTCAATGTTCTTACCGGCCACAACAATTTTGAAATAATTGTTTCACATCATAAGTTGATTCGCTTTATTTCGCAACAGCACGGCGACGTCGCCAACATTGCCTCGAGCTTCATATTTGTTGTGCCCACTATAAAGCTATTGCTAAAATAAATTACTAAAATTCTAATGAAAACAAAATGGTGTCTGTTGTACAAAAATAGATTATCAATAAAAGTGCTGATTTTAACACAAACAAAACATTCTCATCACCATGACAGAGTCAACAAATAAACTGTCACCAAAATAAGACCAGAATCTTTCAAAGTCAATCACTATGAAACTTTTAGCAAAACAATTTAACTTGGAAAGTATGTTGAGAAAATAAACTATCACTACTAACAAAAAGCAAGGGTGAAAGGTAGGTATTTAATGAGCTGTGTGAACCTGAACAAAGCACACAGAGGGAAAGAATGAACAGATGAAACTTAGTATCTCATTTGTGCCTTTTCCAGCGGATTTTTCAGCTACTTTAGTAAATCTGGTCTATATTCAGTTTGTGGGTAATCTATTACTTTCTTTCTCAACTTCTAAATGTTTGACTTAAGGGTTTGTTTATGGGGGCATTGCCCCCTCTTGCCCCAGCGTAGAGCTGGCCCTGCTACCAGAGATGGATTTGCTTCGACGCAACTCTGCTGACGGTGACACCGTTTTCCCACACTGACTGACTGTTTCATGTGACATGATGACATCGCGTTACTGTGTTGGTCCCTCCCCAGAACCGCCACAGATCTTTAACTCAGTGCCTCTCAATTATTTTCTGTTACGCCCCCTCCACCC